>JAQMYJ010000012.1:30180188-30201101 GCA_030014305.1 Clarias laeviceps | reverse complement strand
ATGCGTGATACATGATACTCGGTACTCGTAAACCAAGACTTGTTCATTTTCCAAGTCAAAATTTATTAAAAATCTTTTCTCGTCTTTTGGAAAGAATCACTCGCAAACCGCGTTACTGCAATCCGAGGTTCCACTGTAGTGTGTTGTGAACATGAACTCACTCATGTCAAGAGTTTTGTTGTGGTATCCACATTTCTTCTCAGCTACATTGAAAGCTATGCTATCAGTTAACTAGCTAAGAATTTAACACGCTTGACATACTAGCTTACAAACATGCCTAATTTATATTGATTTAACAAACGTATGACTTAAAGAGAACTTAGCTAGTTAATGCTAAACTGCTAGATCATGTTCTTACTGTTGTGCTACGGTGGATATGCTTTGCTAGTTTACTTTGTTCAGCTAAAAAAAAGGGTTTGTGGCATCTGTTTGAAACAGCATTCAGCTTTCAGTGGCAAGATGCCTTTGATGTTGTAATATTAAACATTATGTCATGAACTGTCCCATATTGTACAATTTGAAAGACTTTCTTTCTCATATAAATAATCTGAGAGATATCTAAACTGGTCAAAGCACAAGAGACCACTGTGTTACTGCTAATACTATTCCCTGTCTTTCAGTGCTAATCCATAGTAATATTACAGCTAATCTATGCCTTAGTTAGATTATAACCTAGTGGCATCTAAGAAGATTAGGCTACTTTTTGCAACCAGGTTATGCATGTCCCTTCTTAGTATATAAAAAGTATATAAAAAGAAATGAAGTCAAGAGAACAGAATTCACTGAATGACTCGGCAATTATTTCCTCACTGACATCGGCATGAACAGTCATCAATCGGGTAAAGAAATGATAATCTGGGTATCGTTCATTCATGTATTTCAAAATAATACAAAGAAATAAAAAAATTAAAATAAAAAGAGGCATTTTTTTTTTCAATATTCTTACCTCAAACCGAAATGGGAAAAAAAGCACTTACGGTCTGATTAATGGCATAATAACAGGGTTAATCAGCTGCACTGGGCTTTTAGAGGATTGGGTTTTAGATTTGTAACATTATAGTATAACACAGTAACATTATAGTATAGGAGTGATTAAACAGTGAGAGTGAGTATTACTGTACGTCATGTTAATGAGACTCAGTGATGTCTGTGGATACATAAGTAATATAAGAAAACCCCAAGAATTTGGTGAACAGATAACTAAATGAATAGTTTTTTCGTCACTTTTTTAAACCTAATCCAAAATTTTAACTAAAAGCTTAAAGTTATCCTGCTTTATCCATTCCACAACCACCTCTCATGACCTTTTTGGTGTCTCTGTCCTGTTGGAACACATAATTATGTCCAAGTTTCAACCATCTAAGCTGATGATGTGAGGTTCTGGTGAAGATGTCTGACGTTCCTCTCCTTCTTCATGATTCCACTTTGTGCTATGCACCAGTTCCACTGGCAGCAAAACAGCCTTGAAGCTTTATTCTACCACCCCCACGCTTAACAGCTGCTACAGTGTTCTTGGGATTGAATGCTTCATCTTTACTCCTCCAAACCTAACTTTGGTCAAAACGTTCCTCCAGGCGGCTTTTTATTTGCAAACTTTAGTCAAGCAGAGGCTTCTTTCTTGGACTGCAGCCTTTCAGTCCATGGTGATGTAAACCTGGCTTGACTATAGACATTGTTACTGCTGTTCCAGCTGATGCCAGTTCATGGCAGGCCTGTGCCTTGGTGGTTCCTGGGTTGTTCCTAACCATATGAACAAGTTGGCAACATGGCTCTACCTCTCGATAAGTTGTAGTTATGAACAATAGATTGAACTGATCTTGGAATCTGCAGTTGTTTAGAAATGGCTGTGTAACCTGTATAATTTTAACATCCTTTTTGTCAGTCCAATTAGTGCTGTCAAATAAATCCTTTTTTTGTTGACACAGAGAATCTACCTCCCGGACTTCATCATAATCACTAACAGGATGTTAAGCATCAATGGGTTTAAACAATTCAATTTCAGCATTATTCAATTAATACTTTATGTAGGGGCATGTACATTTTTGACCCTGTGTTAATTTCAGAAAACTTAATGACACTTTGGGATTGTCTTCTGTTTAGGACTAGTGCAAGTACCTGTCATTGACAGGTAAAGAGTTTTGAGAAAAATTTAAAAGTTAAAGGTAATAATAAGCTGATCACCCTCCATGTAATCAGTGATATTTTTATTTCAAGACCAGTTCAAATAAATCATTAAATTGATGTTCATGTTCATGATGAATTTCTGACTGTGACTGTATTATAAACTTCTATAAAATTGGGTAGTCCTGTTGTTCTATCATAAGCAGATTAAGTTACATATATAGAGGATGATAGCAATTTTTGCAGTCTAATCCACACTAATAAGAACACCTATTTACACCCCCCCCCCCCCCACCTTTTTCACCATCAGGCTTTTTGCCGAACATCTTATAGTTCATCCTTTAATCATCACCACAGTCATTCAGGCCAGATTCCACAGTGGCACTTCTTCCTAACAAACACACCCTCACACCAGCTTCTTTTTTGTTCAGTTAGTCACCTCTGACCCCTGTCCAACCCCCGAAGCAGCACCCAAATCCCCTGTACTTTCTCTTTATACATTCCTCAAACATCTTTGTGATCTAAACAACGGAATGATTTTGCTCTTTTTTTACCGAACTCTTCAGCAAGAAAGCGCTTTAGTTAAATACAGGGTTACCGGTGGGAACTTTAGGTTCTTTGACAGGTCCTCAGACAATTTTTGTTCCTTAATGTCCCCTTGGGCATTTGTCTACTTGGGGCTCGTTGCATCTTTAGTTGTCTGCATGTGTACATATCTGAACTTTCACACAAATGTCTAATGAGTCCAATGAATTAAACAAGATTTCCAATAAGAAATTAAAAAGTATAAGTCATTCAGGTCATGTGACTGAAAACGTACAGGACATCTACAACTAACCATGATAGGCAATATTATCTCAATGTGTTTTTTCCCCTGCTATCTATTTTATTTAAATGTGTTATAATGAGTTACCGGCTTGCCATATCGGATACTGTTGTTTGTGTTGAACAAATTGTTACAGGTCGTGAAATCTTCTGGACTTCCCCAGAAAATATTTTCATATAACTGTCGGTCCGAGGCCAACTTCACAGTTCTGTATATATAACAGAAAACTATTTCATGCCAAAGCAGAAGTGTGTGTGTGTGTGTGTGTGTGTGTGTGTAGTTCTTATTATCACATATGGTTTATGTTTGCGTTTAAGTTCCCCTCAGGTTAAAACTGACAGAGATAAAAGATAAAAGATTTCAAAGTTTGCTGTCTTTCCTCTTCATAGGGGAAATTCCACACATTTAATTAATACAGTAAGAACTTCCTGAGCACTGATTCCACACTCAGAACAATGATTCAGGGTTCTGTGTAGAACACTTGAGTTCCTCCACTCCAAGCTTAACACACCATGGCTTCATGGAGCTGGCTCTGTGCAGAGGGGTGTCGTCATGAAAGAGAAACTATAATGCTACAGCATACAAAGATATCCTAGATAATTGTGTGTCCAGCTTCGGGGCTACAAATGGGTTCTACAGGGGAACCATGTGTAAGTAATTGTCAGGGGTGCACATACTTTTAACCCTCCTGCCTTCCTAAATGTATTGATGCTTGTATTTCTGCATAGTTGTTTTCTTTAATTATCTTTATTTGTTAATTTTCTTTAATAATTTATTCATCTTTCTTTCTTTCTTCATTTATATATTTTCTTTCATTCATTATTTGTTTCCTTTCATTCTTTATTTTATCTTTCCGTCTTTCTTTCTTTTATTCATTCCTCTTTTTTCTTTCTTTGATTCTTTCTTTCTTTCATCATTAATTTTTTTTCTCAATCATTATTTATTTTCTTTCTTCATTAATTTCATCTTTCTATCTTTAATCATCTTTATTCATTAATTTCCTTTGATTATTTATTCATCACTTTCTTTCTTCCTTTTTTCTTTATGCACTTATTTTCGTGTTTTCTTTATTTTTTCTTACATTTATTATTTATTTTCTTTCTTCTTTTCTTTCAACCTTCATTTTCTTTCTTTCTTTTTTTCTTTCTTTCTTTCTTTCTTTGTGCATTTATTTATCTTTCTTTCTTCATGCATTTATTTATTTTCTTACTTTCTTTCTTTCTTTCTTCATTCATGTTGTTTCTTTCATAATTTTTTCTTTCTTCTTTAATTTCATGTATAATTTTTCTTTCTTTCTTTTGTTCTTACTTTCTTCTTTTTTCATGCATTTGTTTTTTGTTTCTTTTTTTCTTCATTTAATTCATCTTTCATTTTCTTTCTTTCTTTCTTTCTTTCTTCATTTAATTCATCTTTCATTTTCTTTCTTTCTTTTTTTTCCTTCTTTCTTTCTTCATGCATTTATTTATTCCCTATCTTACTTTCTTTTTTCATTCATGTAGTTTCTTTCCTTCTTTTGTTCTTTCTTTTTTCATTTATTTTTATTTTCTATCATTAATTATTTAGAAAAATAAACTTTTTAAGGGTAGAAACTGTCTTTAAAACATGATGTCTTTGAGAAAAATAAAACAGCCCTAAACACAAACTTTAAAATTCTAATTGTATTAGAGATACCAGATTCAGAATCAGGAGTCAGAACTGAATGTGCTACCTTTAGCTGTTAGTTAGCTAACACACCACACTAACATTAACAATTACCCTAGGCACTGAGCACTTAGGATGACATATAGCTATCTAAGGAGGACATAAAAACCTTTTCATTTGATTAGATGCTCTGAAGGAGTCAATGATTCCCTGTATTTAATGTTAATCATGAGTTCATTTATTGCCAGGTTTCTTGTCTCAAGCGATTGCTTAAACCCCAGTGAAGCCTCAAACGTGCCACATGACTTCAGATTTATTACAGAGACTTACAGGAAGAGTGGATTCTGTAATGGAGGAGGCGTTGATGAATGTGTTGATGAAACATAAATATTTGTGAAGGCGGTATAAAGGCAGTGATTTTCTTTAAATCCTCCGCTCAAGCACTAGCATGATCATATAACTCTCGGCTAATTCCTGTACCATGAGTAAGACCTACGGGCTGTGTTATAGCTGTATAGTGATGTGTTAGTGTTTAGCATTATGCATTGTTAACTCTTCATTTCAATCAGTGATGATATATGATGTAAATGGTATTTATATAAGGCTAACGTTCGGATGCGATGTTTCATAGCATGTTGTTTAAGTATGAAAATCTCATTGATTATTCAAGCATGTGACCCCTAAGGTGAAAACTGTTTGCATGAATCTAATCAGTCACTGGCTGTTATTGATCAGCTTCAGATAACATTTACCAGTCAATATTTCTTACACTCCAGAGATTTGTAAAAAAAAAAAAAAAAAAAGTCACATTATGTATGAAATGTTGTGGAGAGTCCATAAAGGTTCCTGTTATGTTTAAACAGTCATTACTTCACCAACCTCTATTATTTCCTCCCATGAAATAAGAAAGACGTCGCTTGCTCATACTCCTGATTTGGTCGCGAGAGCACACTGGTTTGTCCCGAATTCAAACGCTTGATAGGTGTATTTTGATCTACTTAATCCCTTACAAATTGTTTACAGATTAACCAAGAAACATTACAATTGTACTTGCTTTCACAAATCACTACGGAGCATGGCTTTGATGTGAACGTACTCATGAGGGTGCAGCCCAAGTGCTGAAGGTATCACGACCATGTTGATATTCAGTACAACAGCATGTCCTCAAGTGTAAGTTTAATTTTATACAACAGTTTCACAAACATAATTTATTATCAACAGATTATGATTTGTTTGTTTATTTATCCATCTCCACCGAAACATATCCTTCTATGCTTGGTGGGACTAAATAGCTGCACCTGGCAGAGCTGGCGACCGACAGCTAGCCAACGACAGTGTAATTAACAGAGGTGAAAGTAGTTTTAAATTCTAACCAGTACAGCCATAGCCAAAGTCTTTTTTTTTTTCTCCTGAAAAGTCTGTTTTAGATCTTTTTGTCAGATGTTACTTTGGAATACTTATGCATTTCATGAGTGTCAAAGGCTTTTATAAGTTTATGCAAAATGTCAATATTTTAAAACACTGATCTAAAAACACTGAGGCAGCAGACTTTGTAAAAATGACCATTTGTGTCATTCCCAAAACATTTGGCCACAGCTGTAGCCAAAAGGAAAGGAGAATGAACCATGGAGGTGGTGGACAGTCCTAAGAAATATTTAGTATTTTCACTTATTTTGCTTTAAAATATCAGGTTTTTTATCTTTAAAACTTTCAGGTTTCTGGGACTGAATTCTGATATTGTTAAATGGACAGCTAGTGTGTCATGTAGTGTTTACCATCCCTTGTTCCACACAAAACGTAGTGCCCTTGATCAGCGGTTAAAAAAGGGATTTGGGATCTAAACCTGTGTTAGAAGCATTGTAGCTTGCATTAACAGTGAAAAAGGAAAAAAAAACTTTCTGAAAACACATTAAAACTGGTTTTGAATGTTGATTTTGACAGGCAGCTGCTCTCGCCTGTATCCAGTACTGCAGACGATACCAACCTACTTTCACCCATGCTGGCAACAGCTAGCATAATTAATGACTGTTACAACACATATACATATAGTTAAGCATCCCAATTCTCAATATCACCATTTGTGAAATGCCTCTTGTCTAATCAGATCACTCCGTCAGAACTAACCGTTGTATAATGACATTTGACTGGAGATGGCACATAGTTTCATGCCAGCTAGCTCAGCATCTCAGCAAAGTGAGTAGTGTACTGCAAAACTTCAAATCACTACATCAGCAATTCATTGTTGGTGGATATTATATGTTTATCCACCCTACGTAGTGCACTACATGTTGATTTGAAATTCAGCCATTTAGAATAGTTAGCTAGTCTAATAGCAAAGAATGAAGGAAATAAAGACTTGCACCACCTATGCATGGTCATGCAGATTAGACAGGTTGTGATTCCTCTTGAACCATGATAAGTTGCACCGAGCTCTGCCAAATTCCTGATGATCTCCCTGCAGTTGTTTCATAGTCTTGAGATCATAGCAGTTTGAGATCAAATTGGGAAATGTGAGAAAAGCTGTGAAAGTGGAGACTCCTTAACAAAACCTCATCAGGTTAAAGCAGGGCCTTGCTGTTATAAAAAAGAAGCAAATCATCGGTAAAACTTTAAAAACTATAGTGTATATACTGTATATACAATGCTTGCATGGTGAGACATTTTGTTTTAAAGTGTGAGAACCTTTCAGTTCTGTTGTCTCACACGACCCTTTTTGAGTCCTGCGTTTCGAAACACCTCAAAGCCTTTGTAAAAAAAAATATATCTGTCACATCAGAACTCCTTGTTCGTTTGTCTGCTGTGACAGAGTGAGTTAGGGCTCCGTTGACAAGCAGCCGTGTTAACAGGTCCTGGCGGAAAAACTTTAGAGCGCAAAAGTAAACGGTGTGCGTGTAAATTTGGCCTTGCTCGGGCAGTTTAACTGCCCTATTGTTACTGCTTAAAAGCAAAAAAAAAAAAAAAAACATCTTCCAGCCAGTCCATGGTCACTGATCTCTAATCTCTAATGTCACCTGGGCTGACAGATAGTGGTCTGTGTATGTGTGTGTGTTTATGTGTTTGCTGTTTGCATGCAAAGAATTCTGTGAAGATTTTGTAAGAATGTAATCTGACAACATGAACTCACTTGCAGAATATCATAGCAGACAGATTCAGTCTTTAATTTTTTTTTTTACATGTGTGTGTGTGTGTGGGATTAGTTAGGTTTAGTTTCTAACCTGATATGTCAAGGAATAACTAAATAATAAGTGATGTGATTTTGAGAAAGGTTGTCTCTTAGAGATATTATTATATAATCCATGCTAGTTTTTTCTTTTTGGATGCAGTGGTAGAAATTAATGAATTTTAAATGACTATTTATTCTTACATGTTTATTTTTCAACTATTGGCCAGGGAGATTTATGATTTAAATGCAAATGACTTATTACATAATTCATTTATTCTCACCTCTTTAATTTTTATTTTATAATTTTATAAAAAGTTATCGCTATTCATTTATGCTCATGTGTTCATGTTTCACCTGCTGGCAAAGTGGAATTCATTAATTCAGGGACTATCTGACCATTTTGATTCATACACATTCACATTCCATACAAACTTAATTAATTCTTTTGATTGTGTAAAGCTGCTGTACAAATAAAATTGAATTGAATTGAATTGAATTTATTCTCACATTTTTTATTTTATTTTTTTATTTTTTACAGCGAAGGCCAAAAGTATTAAGGGCCGTGTATACATTGGCCATGTATTACATGCACAAAAACAGATGATGTCACTAATTAGTGTGAGCCTAAGTAAATGAAAAGATGGAACAAATAAATGGCAGGACTTTTACTTTCTGGTGCCAGCGTGTCCACCTCTGCACAAAAATTGCTAAAACTCAAGAATTATCAAAAGATTTAAGAATCAAGCAAATTTCAGCACATGGTCTTCAGGAAGCAATCGACCAGGCATGGACTGAGCACAAAAAACACAAGAGTACCGCAGACGTCTTTTGGACTCTATGCTCAGGCAGGTTTTAAAGAAACTCAGTGGCGATTGTTTGTAGCAATTATACTGTTTAAATTTCAAATAATTCCTTTTATCTTCAAAAATTTTGAGAATGTCACTGAAACATTGAATTACACTTTTGGCCACATTACTTTACAGTATACAGTACAGCGAAACCTCGGCATACAAATTTAATTAGTTCTGGAGTTCTTGTCGGTTCTTAAGACGAAAATGTTTATACAAATTTTCCCATAAGAAATAAAGTAAATGCAGATAATCCGTTCCAGCCACCCAAAAATATTACCAATATTACAATAAAAATGCATGAAAAATCACATAGTTTTTAAACGCATGCCAAAAGCAACGTAGATATCTTGGCTTTACTCTTTTGAAAAAACTTTCACTGACAAAAAAAAAAAAGGAAGAAACTCTTTCCTTGGCTTTCCACTGACGCAAAAAAGGTTTGAACGGCTCCCGGACATACGCGCAACTTAGCCTGCGTTCAGTTCGGTTTGTTTGTTTGTTCATATGCTGAAAATGCTTCATATACTGATGCAAAACTTTTTGCTAAATTTTTATTCTTAATTCAAAAATTCGTAAGGGATGGCATTCGTATGTCGACGATACTTTAAATCCAAATGTTCACAATTTATTTATTTAGGGGAGGGGTTTCTTCTTATATGAGGTCACAATGGGGGGGGGGGGGGTCTTATCAGGGTTTAGAAATGCCTAAATGTTAAATTTTGCATAATTAAAAATGTTGCTTATGTATTTCTTTTATAACATTATTTGTATCATAGGTAACTGTATATTATTCACATGATGGCATTTCAGGGGTGTAACATGTCAAAGTACACTCACTCTCACTCACTTCAAGAGTGGTCACATGTAAAAAGTGTGCAAAGCAGGAGAAATTTCAAGCATTTCATAGTTGCGTGTAGTAAAAGGCTCTCCATATAGTAGAGCAGTTCAGCTGATCGTCAGTTGTTATGAAGTCTTAATGAGTTTTGTGAACTTTATGCTACTAAAAATAGTAAAGCTGACAAGAGAAGGAGTCGTCCTTTTATGTTCTGTAGAAAAATCTTTCATCGGGTCGTCACATCTGTTTGGTTTCGGACATCGGCGTGGAAAAGCATCTTTAACCGGACACGATAAGGGTTACGAAAGAGCTGTCATTAGCTAAACTCGACCTTCTTTTGATGCTGGACTTGAAGAGATACTGCTGAGAGTGATAAGGGTAATAGCAGAGATAAGCTCACTGCTAGAACGTGTGTGTTCGTGTGTGTGTGTGTGTGTGTGTGTGTGTGTGTATGATGGCTCTGGAAAGGGACGCTCTAGTAATGTTTAATTACAGCAGTGTTCATTTACCCAAAATAAACCCTCTCTGCTTTCCTTCTTCTTCTCACAGATGAGTGCAAACGAACCTCTGTATGAACCCGTGGAGTGAGGAACCGAGGTCTCGCCCTTTCCAAATCTCGTCTATCTTCTATCTTTTTTTTTTTTTTCCCTTTCTTTTTTTTTTCAAAAATCTCAGTGGGGGTCATGACAGGACTAAACACCGGCCAGATGACAAAGAGCGGCATGGTTAATATGTTTCAGCGGCTCCATTAGTCAAAGTGTGTGTGTGTCGGGGGGTATGCTTTGTGTGTGTAGCGCTTCCCCTCTTAACATTTCAGCGCTGACAGTGATCTCAACACCTTTTATAGAAAGAGAGAAGTGGAAAGAGAGAGAGAGAGAGAGAGAGGGTATAGCACTTCCTGTAAATGTGCCCAATCTTGCTGCTATCAGATGGTTATCATTAATGGGAAAATAGTGAATGAAAAAAGAAACTTAATGATAAATGGAATACAAAGAGAGAGAGAGAGAGTTGTTGTGAAAGTGATGAGGAACTGATGCTAGACATAAACAGAATTAACTGTATGGGTGTGTATCCGTGTGTGTGTGTGTGTGTGTGTGTGTGTGTGTGTGTGTGTGGTTGGTTATCTAAGGCCACACATATCTACAGATTGACACCTTCCTGCTTCTTTTCCAGGCACATCCGGTAATAACTCCAATCTTTATGGGACGTGTGTGTGTGTGTGTGTGTGTGTGTGTGTGTGTGTGTGAAGAGACAGCTACTGTTGTACTGTTCATATGGTTCTTGCATGTGAATGAAAGTGTTAAAGATTAAAAACTCTATTGTTGGTCTTTCACTAGACGTAACAAAACAGATCTGAGCACAATTTTATGTGTGTGTGTGTGTGTGTGTGTGTGTGAGAGAGAGAGAGAGAGAGCATGAGAGACACACCCTCTCTTACTCACTCTCCATTGTTAAGAATGTGAGAAGAGTGTAGGACACACACACACACACACACACACACACCACTATAATGTACACTGCTGGATATTGCAAAATATCTACTGCTTATCTCAGGATCACCATCAGCACACCCACTCTCACCTGGGCCAGAACACATGCACTTACCACACACTGGATCTGTTCCCTGGTGTTAAGTGTTCTTTGTGAGAACTCGTCAGTATCCTAGTCGTGCTTTTGTTCTTACTTTTATCTTACTGCTAAATCCGTCGAGATTTAGATGGCTTTCATACACATTTAGGAGTGAAGATCAGTTTGACACGCACACAGCCATGGGGTAGGAAGGGGACCAAAATTCAGCATGGTACTTAATGGTTGCATCACACTTCTATGGTTAGAGGTCTGAATCTCACCTCCGGGCTGTGCGTATGTGTTGGTGGGGTAAGCATGTTCTCCTTGTGTCCACACACTGTCCAATGATTGGTGTTTCCACCATTTCAAGTCCCTCAGCAGTGTACAGTAATGATCGCTGGTGATCACTGCTTAGTGATGATGGCTTGGATGGATGGATGGATGGATGGATGAAGAAAAGAGGAAGAGGAAAACCATCATCAGCAACCAAAACAACTGTGTCTGAGCTGTTTTTGGCCCCATAGTCAATACTTTATTTAAAGCATTTTGCATCTTATGTTTACAATCTTTTGCTATGAATCACTACAAAATCATGGCTTACAGTGACCTGAAATAACCATCTACAGTACATCCATTTTGAAGTCGTAAAAAGGTCGATTGGCTAAGGCTCTAGGTTGCTGGTTCGGGAATCTGAGAATCCGGGTTCGAGACCCACTCTCAGTAGGTTGCCACATCCCATACAACCCAGCCACTGCTAACAGTGCCGGTCCCCAGCCCGTAAAAAATTGAGAGGGTTGTGTCAGGAAGGGCATCCGGTATAAATCCTGTGCCAAAGTTGTGTGCAGATCAGATGGTCTGCTGTAGCAACCCCGTTGACTGGAGCAGCTGAAAGAAAGTTTAAAATGATAAAGTGGCATTTAGAGAAGGCTTCAAGTACAGTATGCTGATGAGACTCTTAGCCGCAGTTAAATAGTGCAAATGTTTTTAAAGAAGATTTCATGTCCATGAATGACAATCCCAGCTCACTGAAATCTATCTCTTAACATTCAGTGAGTAGAACTCACTGATTCTTGAAAATCGACAGATAACTTGAGCAATATGACAGTGGGAACTGTACACATAATCATTTACCATCACCACTTGCACGTTACACGAACTAGGCTGGGAGTTATTGCCACATCCTATGTTGTTTGGACCATTAAAAGAGTCCCAGAGAGTCCAGTATTCAGACATGAAGCAAGCAGTCTGATCAGGGCTCAAGACGTGCTGAAAAATCATTCCACTGTGTCCAAGCACTAGTGAAGCACTGGGATAAGTGCATTAGTGTAGCAGAAGATTATATATAGAGATAAAAGGAATTTGTCCTAACAGAAATATGTTCTGTTATTCTATAAAATTAAAAGTCCCAGTTCGCCCTTAACACTTCTCATGTATATGTTGCTTTGGTGCTTTATGTCATACACAGGCACTTAATGAGGGAAAGGAATAGCTGGACACAAATAAGTGCTGCTATAAATTTGTTTAAAGCCAAAGATATTGAGACTTTGATGTTGTTTAATGTGACCAAGAGGTAGCATGTAAAATATGAATAGAAGAGGAACAAGAACAGGTCTCTGTGGGACACCTAGAGTTAGAGGAACAGTACTGCCTGTACCAGTAAAACCAGTGGCAGGGAAGGACCATGTACTGGCAGAATGAGTAGAGGACGACTTAAAGTTGAGTAGAATATGAATATTAGGGACCAACCGGAGTAGGAGCAGAGATATTAGATAAAACAGGTTGTTCAGGAGAAAGGAGGATCTAACTGACAGGGTGATGAGTAATAACATGTGATTATCTCAAAGATAAAGAATAGTGCTGGGGAAAAAAATGCAAAAATTATGTGTCAGTAAGTGAACATATCTTCAGTATGGGCAACTCTGTGTAAAATTTATTATTATGGGATTATTATTAAATTAAGTAAAAAAGCTTTTTTTAATGCTTTTTCCTCAATTTTGGACTTGTTCTATTACTGTTGTGTACAATAAAATTTTTTCAATGTGTCTCTCTATTTCCACTTATAACTCTAAACTTTCTCACTTTATTTTATAACTTTATGTTCTTAAACAGGAAAAAGTTTGGCAAAAGAATTAATCCTAACATGCCTCATATGATGATTATACAATGATATAGACAATGTTGGGAGAAAGTTGGGAGAATTGTATGAGGACATTCAGTTCTCAAGAGGTTTCAATGAGAAAATGTATTTCCCCATGACGGAACAGGACTCCTTCACTCTAGGAATTAGTAGAAAATGTAAGTGAGTGAGTGATGGAGTGAAAGAGTGAGTAACTTGGTGATGTTTCACCGTCAGAGATATAAAGCAGAGACAGACCCTAACCAAGAACAGAGACTGCATTCTCAGTGTGGCGAGTGGTGAGGTTGAGATGGAGCTGCACTTCCTCCTCTACTGTCAAAAATATGAACATCTAATCTAACCATCACTGAAAAGATCACACACAAAATCCCAAATTTTCCCAAACTGACAGATGGTGAGAAAATCGAGATAATTTTAGGAGAAGACCCCCTGCTGCCTTCGCTGCACAATATGTGTCAGAGTGTGAGAACATGAGAGACAGTGAGACACAGCAGGAGACACAACCTAGACATGCCTAACCCCAACTAATTACAAATAAAGTTAAGCAGTGTTTAGATAGTTACCTTATTTTTGTCATTGAATGTTTACATGAATGCAGATAGACGTTACTTATAATGTTTAATGTAATCAATCTTCTGTAATTGCTTTTTTTATTTTTTTTTTAATGTGATTTTTTTTTTCCATTTATGCCAATGTTGAACTGAATTCAACTCAACTGAACTCAACTGACTGAGTGAATGAGTGAATGTGAATGAGAGAGATAGTGAGTGAATAAATGAATAAGTAAATGAGTGAGTGAATAAGTGAATAACTAAGTAAATGAATGAATGAGTTAGTGACTGAGTGAATGAATGAGTGACTGACTAAGAAAGTGAATGAGTGATGGAGTGAGTAAATGAGTGACTGAATGTGTGAGAGAGAATAAGTGATGGAGTGAGTGTGTAAGTCCATAATTAAGTGAGTGATTGAGGTTATAAGTGAGTAAGTAAATAAATAAAAAAATGAATGAATGAGTTAGCAACTGAGTGAATGAATGAGTGACTGAGAAAGTGAGTGATTGAGTGAGTGGGTGAGTGATTGAGTGAGTGAATGAATGAATGAGTGAGTGACTGAATGTGTGAGAGAGAGAATGAGTGATGGAGTGAATGAGTGGGTGTGTAAGTGCATAATTAAGTGAGTGACTGAGTTTATAAGTGAGTAAGTGAATAAATAAGTAAATGAATGAATGAGTTAGAGACTGAGTGAATGAATGAGTGACCAAGAAAGTGAATACTGTAAGTGAGTGAGTGAGTGAGTGATGGAGTGGATGAGTGACTGAGTAAGTAAATGAGTGAATGAATGTGTGAGAGAGAATGAGTGAGTGAGTGAGTGAATAAATGAGTAAGTGCATAGGTGAATGACTATTTGAGTATAGAGAGTGAATAAATATTTTATTGAGTAAATTAATGTGAGTATGTGATTAAAGGAATAAACTAGTGAGTGAGTAAACTGGAGAGAAAGTGAATAATGAATAGAGTGAGTAATTAAGTGGATTAATGAGTGAGTGGGCGATTGAAAAGGTGTACAATAAATGAGTACATTAACATCTTGTATATTTACAGTATGTACGTATATTAGCATCAGTATAACTTACACCAAATCATTTCTGTATATCGAATAACATATTGCTTATAGAGTATGAGTATGAGAGTAAGTCCCAGCCACAGTTATCAGATCTGCAGAAAACCCCGTACACACAAACTGCCAGGCACAGGATCAGTTTCGTTCCTCATGCAGTCACCCTTATAAACATCACCACGCTCTTTACAAACTCGTCATACCCTACTTCACACTCATGAATACTATATTGTACAAACAGTCACACATGACTTCATTTCCATATGTGGCACATTATTGTTGTTTGCACTACCCATACATCTTGTACTGTGTATTGTGTATTGTACAAACACTCATACTCAACAAGTTCTTATCATATATTATGCACATTTCTGTTATGTGCACTACCATACACACTCGTACTCGGATGAGTGTGATCATCAGATCATTGCTGATCTGTTTAGTGTTGTCTTTATTTAATTTACATAGTGTTTGAATATTGTAATCTTGTGTATTATGTATTTCTTTTGTCTGGTATAGTGACAACACACAATGGCGATTGGTGTGTGTGTGTGTGTGTATATATATATACAGTATAGTCAAGCCCGAAATTATTCATACCCCTGACAAATTCTGACTTAAAGTTACTTTTATTCAACCAGCAATTTTTTTTTTGACCGGTAATGACATAGGCTTCTCCTAAAAGATAATAAGACGATGTACAAGAGGCATCATTGTGGAAGAAAACATTTCTCAGCTTTTATTTACATTTGAAAAAAAAGTGGCATGTCCAAAATTATTATTAATGCCCACAGTCACAGTCTATGGAAATCCAAAGTTCTATACCATTCCAAATAGTCCAAGCTGTTTTAAAGCATCCTAATGACCCTGATTCATTGGGAACAGCTGTTTTAAACAACTCAACAGGTGAAAAACAGAATCTCTTCTGTTGGTTTGTGGTTGTCATGGCTAAGACAAAGGAGCACAGCAGTGAATGGGGAGACTGTAGCCTTGAATGGAAAGCACTGGTAAGACAAGAGAAGTTTTAATACAACCGAAGTGCAGAATTTTTGACTTACCCTCATACTGTATATACACATTCTATGTAGCGGGTCTCAGTAGTCTCACTATGCCATTATTTATTTAACAAAAATGAAGCCAGAGGGGAAAAAAACCATGTGGGCAATACTAAGTACTCTCATGATTCAATAACTTAAAGACTTACCTTTAGCAGCAATAGAAGAAAAGAAATAATAATTTCCTGTATTGATTTTAATAGTCTCTCACATTGTTTTGATGAATTTAATTTACAACATTTAGATTTTTTTGGCCATTCACTCAAGCACAGTTCTGTTCTGCCACCATATATCTATAGTGAGGGATGCTGAAAACCTCTGGTGACATGTGCCACTGACCTGCAAAACACACACACACACACACACACTTCTTAGAGTACAGAAATAAACAATACTGTGAGCATCCTGGTTTCCTGCACAACTGGTAAGAGTGAAAAAAAAAAATCTAATCTGTAGTTTAGAAGAAAAAAGAAAGAGATCAGTCCACTCCAGGACACACTCATTCACATCTAGGGGCAATTTAAAGTTAATCACATCCATCCACAAGCACGACAAAACCCGTTGAACCTGGGGGAACCCACACAGGAAATTGTTAATAGTGTTAATTGTTAATTACTCACTCTGACATTCTGCATTCGAACCAAAGGTCAGACCTCGGACTTGAAAAAAAGCAAAACATCCCTTAAACATCAGGAGTCTAGCACATGTACATGTTTTAGATCAATCAGCACACTGACGATAAATTTACCGGAGACGGAAAATGTGCATTATTCGTCAGCATTAGCATTCTCAGAAGCATCTATGTTTTATTTCCTATTTTGTCACAAATTCAAAATGACTGAAATCCCGGTTCTGAGCTTGAAGTTGAACGCAGCACGTTTTGTCCTCTATGCATTATCATTGCTTCGGTGTTGTTGAGTTTGAATGATTTTCTTAATATGAAGACAAGACTATAGTACAATTTCATAACTCAGCAGAATGAACTCACACACACACTGAACCTGCTCTCATGGTCTCATTAGCAGATGTAAATGTTAGCCTGACATGTGTGTCTCTCCAAACACACCCTGGAAGCACTCATCTGACCCTATGGTTTAGTGTGTGTGTCTGAAGGACTGCAGTAGCCTGTGGACCCACGACCTCTGACCTCTGCGGGGTCATCGAACGCTCTCGGCAAGCCCTTCATCTCGGGCCGCTCCTGGTCTTTATCGTCATGTGATCCTCGAATCGATTAAATCCAACATTCCTCTGGGCTGCAGTCATTTCCGTCCTGCAACTGTGGTTTTCTGTTTGGCTGTGTGCGGCCATTCAGAGGGCTCTCTCTCTCTCTCTCTCTCTCTCTCTCTCTCTTTCTATTTGCTCTCTTTTTATAATAGTCATCCAAGGTAGAAACTCTTACAGCCACGCATATCTTAAATAACCTTATAACTATATAGTGCCTTCATTTGTTCATTCATTTATAGACTTTATTCATTCATTCATTCAGTTATTGTATTATTCTGCTCAAAGAGGATAAAACAAAAGATCTTCTACTTGCTCCAACCAGTCAGGATTTTCACACATTTTGTAAAAAGAGCCATTTTAATTATAGAGGCTGGTGCTTGAAAATATGATGTCATGCATAGTGTATGTTAAAAATTCACATAATAGAGAATTTCTCAGTGGGCATGTATGCAATGTAATTCCTAATGTTATTGTTTTCCTAATGAAGAATCCTTTTTCATAGTAAAATATAAAATACAATATGTCAATAAACATGCATACTGCCTGGCCCAATAATTTTTTTTGCCATTTCAGAACTGTCAAATTATTGGGCTGCATCAAGCAAATGGATAAATGTCACGTGGTCTGATGAGTTCAGATCGACTCTAATCCAGAGCGATGGGTAAGAAGGGAAAAGCATGAAATGATAGCATAGTGCCATCATGCATAGTGTCCACTGTACAAGCTTCAGGTGGCAGTGTTATGAACAGTGGACATTATCACATAGCAACTTCAGTTTTAATAAAACCTTCAGATAAATTTCAAATAATATGAAAAAAAATATATTAGATTTATAGCCTTCGTCAATTTGTCTTAGTTAGATTAATAGTTTCAAGGGAAAACTTTCAAGGGAAAGTTATTATGTTCACTGAAAAACAAATCTAATCAGATCAGAAGATTTAAATTCTCATGTAAAAAAAAACATATGGCACATTTTGTCTTTGATCTTACATTGATCAGTTTTACAACCAATCAGCATTGATCAGAAATTAATCACAGCAAGTGGGAAATAATCAGAAATAGTTGTGAAATAAATCACATTTTGTGAATAAAATTGAATGTGCAAATTGAATATGTAAAATGGATTATGCATGCATACTCTATACTCTAAGTCATCTGATAACAGACCAGTAATATCACACCCTAATATTAGATGAGTATTGTAAGATAGTTGTAATGACATTATGAAGACTCACCTCTGGGACAATATTGTTTTTGAAAGTTAGAATGGCTTTGATAAAATGACATTAAGATAACTTGCCCCAAACACAGCACTGCAATAACAGCTTAAAAAAATGTAGCAAAATTTTTATTAAAAATATAAAACTTGTATTTGGGGTATTTAAGATAAGATAAGATAAAACTTTATTAATCCAACCACATTCATGGTCCTTAAAGTTTCTCACAAGGTTTTACAATTCCATTTGGAGATTCTCACCCACAGGGTGTGTGTCTCATGTCATGCATCTCTTAGTGTTGCATCTCTTATGTAATATTACCTGTAGAAATACCTCCGTGAGGAGCACCTCAGCCTTTTTCTTTTTTTCATTAAGTGTATTGCTAGCACAAGTGGTCCAGTGGTGAGTGCAGTGCTCTCACCGCAGTGTCTGGAGTTTAAATCTCACTCAATCCAAAAGTCTGGTATTGATATTGTTTTGGAGTCATATTTATCATATTGTGTCAGAGGCATCGGTCGAACATTATCCCATTGTCATATAGTCAACATTGTTCTGATTTCATCAAACTAATTTAAACAGAACTTTCAAAAACAGCCTAATATAAGCGTTGTTCCAGCATCTGTAAAGTTGCCAAAATATCATCACAACAACATTTCGGCAACCAAAAATTCCTGCTGGCACACGACTCATTCAATAATCACTTTTTAAATTTTATTTTTCTTTCTTTCTTTTTACATACTATATAACGACACAGCCTCTGTAGCTGCTATGAGGGAATGAAATGCTTCAAAACTCAATAATAGAATTTCTGAAGAAAATGTGAGTGGGGCTTGCAGTGGCAAAATAGTGGAGTCATGCTAGCAACATGCTAATATTGTTAGCATCATGCCAGAAACATGCTAATCCTGTTAGCATCTTGCTAACAGCATGCTAATGATGTTGCTAGGGGGCGTGGCTTGATCAATGAGAAAGACTGATTGGTTGCCTGAGTTAAATGAGCCCTGCCCCGTGTCTCTACGACAATGGGATCCACGGTTAGGTTCAGTTTCAAAGTTCCTATGGAAGTTACCATTACATATTAATTGCCCCCTGCTGGGGCAATTTCCCACCCACCCCTAAGAAAAGTCATGTCAAGCACCCCATTGCTGAATAAGCCGAACAATTTGACACCTCTTTTTATGTTTATTCGACAAATGGTACAGGACTAGTTACGCGCCAGAATGTCCATTATAAGTCAATGGGGCAAATTTCGGCATCTCTTGCGCCCCCCGGGGTAAAACTAATACCCTTGTATGTTCTGACACAGCTTGCAAGCCTCTTCAAATGTGGTAAATTTTATCTTTCTACAAAATTCTCGCTCTGCACTAAAATCCGTCAAAATCTTATTAAATTTAGAGGATTTTTAGGATGATACAATTGCCCCCCACCTCTTATCAAGACTCAAACCACCCCATTCCCGAATGAGTTGCACAATTTTCATGGGTCCTCTTTCATGGGTCTACGACGAACGGTACAGAAATAGTTACATGCCAAAATCCCCATTATAAGTCAATGTGGAAAATTTGGGTGCCTCTTGCACCCCGGGTGTAAAACCTATACCCTCTTGTGAGGTATGTTCTTACACAGCTTGCAAGCCTCTTCAAATGTGGTAAATTTGAGATTTCTAACAAATCCTCGCTCTTCACTTCATTCCGTCAAAGTCGGTATCAATGTTAAGTCTATGGGATTTTTTCCCTATTATACTGTATGTCAATGGGGCAAATTTGGGCACCTCTTTTGCCCCTTGTGCGGGGTATGTTCTGACACACCTTGCAAACCTCTTCAAATGTGGTCAATTTTACCTTTCTACTAATTTCCCGCCCTGCGCTACAATCCGTCAAAGTTGGTCTCAATGTAAAGTCTATGGGACGTTTTGGAAACCCCTTAGAAAAGTCATAGCACCATACTGTATTCCCGAATAAGGTGCACGATTTGACACTTCATTCATGGGTCTACGACAAACGGTATGGGACTAGTTATGCGCCTTTTGTACTTTTGCACGGAAAAAAAAAATAGGAAAGAAAAATAATAAGCCCGTGACATAACAATAGTAGTGCTTCGCTTCTCAAGCACCACTAATAATAATAATCAGACCCCCTTCACACGACCCCATGGTTGGTTGTTTTCCCATAACAGCATGAAAAATGTGTTTGCTTTTTGTGATTTCCTTGTATAATGTTGTTTTTATATGAAAAAATACTAAGATTGTCACCTCGCTCCTGAGGGGTCTGGGTTCAATTCCTGGTGCAGGATGTGCAAAATTGCATGCAATTGCAATTTTTGCTTTTATGCTAAAATAGCTTTTATGTGCATGGAGTTTGTATGTTCTCTTCGTGGGTATTCCGGTTTCCACCCAAAGTCCAAAAACATGCAGATTAGGCTAATTAGTGTTCCCAAATTGCCTGTAGTGTGTGAATGACCATCAGCCGTCAAGCTGGCAACCTGATTCTTAAGTAACTGCCATAGAAACAGCAGATATAATCGCGGGGTGGGGAATATCCATCGCCCGATGTGCCGGATGGCACGTGGAGGGAGCAAATAACAAATACATGCACTCATTTATAAAAAAGGAAACACAGAGAGGCTGCACCTTTCATTCAGAGCTAGGTATTAACATTATT
>JAQMYJ010000012.1:30170188-30175188 GCA_030014305.1 Clarias laeviceps | reverse complement strand
TACAAGGAAGTGGCAATAACTTCCAGCCGAGTTTCTATAATGTACACATTAGGGAATGATTGTGCGTAGAGTTCACACAGACAGATACATCCTTCCTGAAAGATTTTCGAAAAAAAGTTTCATACTTGGCTGGGCTCATCATTCATGGACGCACAGCCTTCTTTAAAATGTTTGTACCTTTTAAATGTCTTACTGCAGCTAAGAGTCTCACCACTGGACTGGACTGGAAGTCTTCAGTTAGTATGTCAATCAGTTTTATGTCTTCATTTACAAGAAATTTCATGACAAGTCCCGGTTTGACTTGAACGACTCTCTCATCCTGGGAGTATTTCCAGCGAGGTGAGAAATCACCCATGGCATCACTGGACACCATGCAATCACGCATTCACACATTGAGGACATTAAGAGTAGCAGATCTACTGTACCTACTACTCCACCACCCGGCCAGTACACGGCCATCCGAGCCCAGTATCAAAGGGCCGAGGAGCTGTAAGATGGTGATGCTTCCCTCTGTGCCACTCTGGTGCCTGTAATAACAACAGAATTGATAATGACTAAAACAGGTTGACGCAGACAGGTTTTACGCTACCTGGTAGTTCTCCATTACACCATGTTTGTTTAACTGGATTAAGCTAAAATGCCTCAACTCTTCTCACTCAGCCAGGAAACAGCTGGAGTCTTATTTACAGCTGGATCTTGTCTGATCTGACATGGCGGCAGCTTTGGCAGTTGTGTGAATCGAGGCCTCTTGTCATTATAACCACTCGAATTATGTCTACGCTGCTAATGGCCTGCTGAAATGGGATAACGGTGTGGATAATTAGTGATTAGCATAGTGTGGTGTAAGTTGTGGGGCTTATTTGGATATTTAGTAGAAGTCACCAAGATTTAGTCAAAGTGACTGTTCTCGGCATCTGATCCAAATATCTCCCAGTTTTAAAAAAATGTAGGTGCTAAGAGAGCCACTCTTCCGTCGCTCCTTAAGCTGTCGAGATCAGGCTGGTTGTACTTATCTACTGTGTATTTTTGGCAACATGGAGGCGTCACTGTGGCCCGGGACAGAGGTCAGAAGTCTATGGTTGCCCATAGATGCACATTTAGGACACTCTGGCCCGGCCGGAAAAAGCTGGAAACGCCTAGATGGTGCATGTTAGCTTGTGAGCCCAATGCATCTTACACCAATCAGCACATTCTCATGGGAAACAGAGTCCTTTCCAGCTCGAGAAGAGAGGGCAGCGACCAGCTCCCCCTCCAAATCTCCAGGGTTAATTCTGGGGTCAGAGGTCAGGGGTCGAGCCTCTCCACAATGTGCTGGATTGTTGATGCGAGAGGATCGCGGGTAATTGCGGCATGATGGCAGACGGGAAGCAAGAAGCAAAGCTGTGTGGGCTTTTCTTAAGACAGATCCCAGAGCTCAGAGACACTTGTATTACACTTAGATTGGCTTCTTGAGCATCTGAATACACAAACTAATTACACTGTATATAATGAGAAAGAAAAGCTGATTATTAGAAATTCTTGAATACGGAACTGCATGTTTTTGCAGAAGACCAAAGGAAATTTTTTTTCTCTTTTGCATAGAAACTGTTATCAATAAAGATTTTTTATGAGTACTTTTTCATTGTATAAGTAAAACAATGTGTGTATATACAGTATATATATATAAATATATTTATATATTTGCCAGACATAAACGCCTATGTCACCTGTAGAAAATGTGATTTATATGTTGACATTTCAACCCCAGTACTCTGTAATTCTGTCGCTCAGCTGTTTAGTCTGTCCTGAATACGGCCTCTAGACAGAAATGATAGCCTGTAAGGGGAAAATTGTCGAGCGCTTAGGCTATATCACATTTACTATTGGCTATCTGGGATTGATTATGTTACAATCACACATAAACAGTTTGGAAAGACAAGGTACACACACTCAGGAACACACACAAGCCATTGTTTGGAATGTGTCCTTATCAGCTATTTTAATCTTTTCACAGCTGTTTGTTTGGAGTAGCTTTGTTTATTGCCGTTGTCAGATGTAAGTGTGTATTTGTATGTGTGTGTGTGTGTGTGTGTGTGCACATGTGTGCTTTGTGGTGTTGAGAGGTCCAGGCCCACCGTACTAAAGCTGATTGACGAGCTTGAGCTGTTTTGTCTCTCAGGGGACAGCAGAGCTTTGATATGTGTCCTGTGGGTCCTTCTGGGAAGTTAGTCTCTCTCTCCCTCTTTCTCTCTCTCTCTTTCTCTCTCTCTTTTTTTTGCTATGCCAACAAAGCCCATATTTCTGGGTACATACATGCATATTAATGAATAAATAAAACACAATGAAGCAAGCTGTCACAGAGTGTGTAACACAATACCACAAGGAAGTTTTAATTATTATTTTCCAATAAGAGCATGTCTCACTGTCCAATAAGAACACCCTCATTTTCTTTTCTATAAGGCCAATAATGTTATGTTAAATCACAACTTCACCTCTTACTGTACCTCAACAAAACACTAACTCTTCCAAAAACAAATGCCCCCTCAGAGAACCCTTTACATACCAACCTTTACACGGGGTTCATTTGTTTATGAGACGTGTCCACCACAGTCAGAGCTGCTTAATAGGCACCTTCTGACCAATCCAAATTAAAAATATTTCACTAAAACGACAATCATATAAAATTTTACCATTTAACATTGAACACTGATGTTCCACTTGGGGTACCAGTACACTATAATTTATCTTTTTTCTCTCTGAAATAATATTATCAGTGAGTTGTTTATTTTTTGTACCCTGATTTTGCCTTCTATAACTAAAGTAACACAAAAACTGCAACATCCCCACCTCCGATGAAGTGTAACACTATTGCATCTTTACACATACACACACACAAAACCATACAGTCTCTTATTTCTTAGAAATATTTTCCCGCCATTTCTTGGAAGCTTTTGCACTTCAGAGGAAGCGGAAACCAACTTTTATTAAGAGCTGATGAGGCCTGGTTTGCCCTGCTCTTGGTTTTGGATAAAATTATTTCAGAAACTGAAACATTGGTCATTATATTTCCCTGTGTTGTGTCTGTTTGATTAGCTTAATTATGTTCTGAATGCATAGTTTCTGATGTTCTTATGAGCCTTCTTGGACATTCGTCTCAATTTCAAAATCTTGATTGGTACATGGACCCCTCCCCACTGCTACTGAGGGCAAATACGTCACTTACTAAGTCAACTAATTTGGACCAAATTGTTTTTACTATTGCTTGTTTTGAGTCTGTTTTTCATCTGAGTTCTTTAATGGCTGAACAATTATAGCTGCGGAAGTAAGTCATTTATTTTGTGTGGAGGGTGTCAGGTCCTCATGGATGTGGGCAAGTCCATGCTCTGTTGTAGGGTCTGGTCCATGATGTGCTACATGCAAGTTCTAAGGGGACATGCTTTGTTCATGTCCTTGCACTGCTATTAGCCCTGTTTACTAGGTCCAGGTTTGTGATCAGTTCTGCTTGTTTTGGTACAGAAAGTCCAGACACTACTATAGGCCCAGTAAAAGAAATGAGAAGGTCCGGTTTTAGCTACAAACCCAGTACATTGGCAGACAGCTAGATCATCATCTGCTGTAGCATTTGTTCTGTAGGTCACAGCAGGTCCAAAAATCCCTGTTCTGTAGAGAAGAGAAGATCCTGTTTCCTTTGTAGGCTTTGTTCAATAATAACATATAATAACTTGGGAATGATATATGCTTACAAAGAGAAGATCCAGTTAGACCCTGATTTAATAAGGACGCCAGCTCTAGGTTCTGAGGTCAACCTTGTGTGGAGACAGAAGATCCAGGCTCTATTTTAGAATGTGTTCAGAAAAAGACAAGAAGTCCAAGTTCTACTGTAGAACTTGGTATCTACCTATATATACAGTATAGTATCTACCTGTTTAGGCTTTAGTCTGAAGGGCATCAAGTGCAGCATCTACTATTGATCCTGTTCACTGAGAGCCATCAAGCGCAGGTGTATTATACTGTAGTTCCTGTCCACTGTGAGACATTATGTGTAGGCTGTAATATAGGCCTGTTCAAAAAAGAGACCAGATGCTACTAAAAAGCTTGTTCAGTAAGAGGCAGTCCTAGCTCTACTATAGATTCTTATTCAGATATTGCTCATCTGATTACTGGTTACGTTCTGCAGGTTTTCATATGAACAAAAATAGGAGACACACTTGAAAGTTGATTAAAGATCAACATAATCAGATTAAACAAGTGGAATTAGGCATGGATGCTGTCTTATTAGAATGAAACCACACTCAACCCTTTGTGGATAAGATTGAGGACTTTTGGTATTTACCCTATTTAGAAAGTAGCGACCAGACCAGACCAGCTCTGATACAGACTATGTTAAATAAGGCACAGGAAGTCTAGGCTATGTTGTAGGCTCTGTTGAATGAAATGCAGCAAGTTGAGGTTCGACCTGTATAACCCGTCCATTGCACCAGGTCCAGGTTCTAAGATTGGTTATTTTTGGGTGAGGGCAGGAAGTTCAGACTCTGCTGTAGGCCCTGTTCAATAGAGGACAACAGGCCCGGGCTCTGCTTTAGGCCATGTTTGAGAGACAACAACAGGTCCAAACTGTGCTGTAGACCATGTTCAATAGAGGACAACAGGTCCTGGCTTTTATGTAGGCCCTGTTCAGTAGATGGCAGCAGTTAATGGTGTTCCTATAGGTCCTGATATACAGAGTGCAGCAGGTATAGGATCTTATGTTTGTCCTGTTCAATGGCGGGCAGGGGGTCCAGGCTCTGCTATAGGCCCCATTCAGTCAAGGGCAGCAGTTCCAGGCTCTGCATTAGGCCCTGTTCAATAAAGGGCAGTATGTCCAGGCTCTGCATTAGGCCCTGTTCAATAAAGGGCAGTGTGTCCAGGCTCTGCATTAGGCCCTGTTCAATAAAGGGCAGCAGTTCCAGGCTCTGCATTAGGCCCTGTTCAATAAAGGGCAGCAGTTCCAGGCTCTGCATTAGGCCCTGTTCAATAAAGGG
>JAQMYJ010000012.1:30149262-30170088 GCA_030014305.1 Clarias laeviceps | reverse complement strand
CAGTGTGTCCAGGCTTTCCTGTAGGCTCTATTCAATGAATGGAAGCATGTCCAGGCTTTCCTGTAGGCCCTGCTCAGTAAAAAGCAGCAGGACCTGCCCTTCCTGTATACCCTGTTCAATAAAGGGCAGCAAGTCCAGCCTCTCCTGTAGGCCCTGTTCAGTAAAGAGCAGCAGCTCCAGACCTTCCTGTAGGCCCTGTACAATGAAGGGCAGCTGGTCCAGACCTTTCTCTAGGCTCTGTTCAGTGAAATGCAGCGGGGCAAGTCCTGGTTCTGCTGTAGCCCTGTTAAGTTGTTGACAGCCAGGAAGAATATAGTCTGGATGAAAGTGAGAAGATGGTTTGAAAATGGCTTGCCTACAGTATAAGTGTTTGGATTCATAAGCTACTGGGTGCTTTCTGGAATTGTGTGTTATTTTGAGCTCATCAGCCTGATCTTCTGATACAAAACAGCTTACCTGGCTGTCACTCTCTGGAGTTCTTTTTTCCCAACTTTTTCTTTGTGTGGTGTGTATGCAACTGGCTAAGTGGCTTTGCAACTCGAGATCAAGAGGTGTGTGTGTGTTAAGACCTGGAAAATGTCCATATGTGTCTTTTTTCCCTTCCTCAGCTTCCTGTCTTTCCTTTGTCCCATTTTAAACCCAAAAGAGGGCGAGGGCAGCTCACTGACAATTCAGACTCATTAGGAAAGACAAATTAAGCACTTTCCTTATTTTGGTTCACCAGGCTGGGAATTCCAGGCTGAGTTAAAAGGATGCTTTTAATGTGTGTGTGTGTGTGTGTGTGTGTGTGTGTGAGAGAGAAGTCTTTCAGAGTATGTTTATCTGGAGCTTGCCGTAAAATCCCTGTTAAGATCAACCATGGCAATAGAGTGCAGAGGTGTTTTATTTGAGACACAGTTCCTTTTAAGCTTTATCCAATTTAACAAGTCTCTCAAAGTGTTCATCAGGAGCAGATGTGTCTTGGCTGCACTTTGATGTGGGGATGTGTGTGTTTAAAGAAGGTCATGTTTTAGTGTGTGTACAATGGTGATGACCTGATCTTCATTCTCTGGGTTGAGACAGTCCAGAGCACTAGACTTGACTTTTTGTTCATGATAGAAACACTATGAGAAAGGAACACACACTTAGAATGGCGAAACCATACTTTATCAAGTCAGTAAGAGTTGTATACACATTTGCTATTTTGGGACTTCTTTCTTCCATGTACACATATTTATCCGCTTTGGAAGTATTTCCCAGGCGGTTTGCCGTTGGGTTTGTTGATGGGTTGCGTCAGGTGGATTGGCGTAAGGCTTTTTCCTGCACTACCAGTACTAAGCGTTCTCATGCTTTTTGCTGCACATGTTCAGCTCAGCAGCTCCAATCATTCATGTTCACATGAGACAGTTATGTGTGTGACTGTGCTTGCACGTTTATGGCAGGATAATAAATCTGCATGTGCCCGGATGTTCGGGTAAATACCTATGTCAGAGCCAGATAATTAGATTTAAATTGATGTGTGTGTGTGTGTGTGTGTTTGTTTGTTTGTGCGTGCGCGTGTGTGCGTGCAATTTTCTGCATTACCTGTGTTACATGACATGTCCTGTATCTTTACACCTCTTGACAGCTGAGGTAGTAGGGGTCACACCCTTAAGACTTATCTCACACTTTGATCTACTCTTTTATTCATTCATGTTCCCTCAGGAGATCTGAACACCCCTCTTTTACTCTCCGTCTCTCTCTATCTGTGACTCATCATGCAATGTCAACAGCACTCAGGAGTCATGGGGTGATAGGTCACAGGTCAGTGCCCCACAGTGCTGCCCAATGTAGCAGTGTCAGTGCGGTTGTGTGTGTATATGTATGTGTGTAGATGTGCACGCGTGTGTGTGTTTCCAATAAATTGAAGGCAGCCGTGTTTTAGCATCATTAGCAATCTGAAAACACTTACAGCATCATTTAAACGGTTCTTTGATTTCCCTGGAGTTTTTCATCAATACTTAGAGTGCTTCATTTGCACAAGTCCTCATGCATTTATTCCTATATTTATTTAATTATTCACTCACCTATTGACCCTCTGAGAATCTGGGGAAACAGCTCTCTCTCTCTCTCTCTCTCTCTCTCTCCATCATACACAAGTTTACTGTATAAACTGATTTGATTTTTTAAATCTGTAAACAAATTCATTCACAAATAGACTTTTATTCCTATTAAAACCAATAATGGTGGCATGGTGGCTTAGTGGTTAGCACTCTTGCCTTGCATCTCTAGGATTAAGGGTTCGATTCCCGCCTCAGGGTTTCCTCTGGGTTCTCTGGTTTCCTCCGACAATCCAAAGACATGAAGATTGGGCTAATTGGTGCTCCTAAATTGCCCAGAGTGTGTAAGTCTGTGTAGAATATGCATGTGAATCTTGACCAGAGGTCAAAAATGGGAATAAATACAATGGTCACCATTGGTCTCCTTGGCCCCCTAGTTGGACTATGGAGGTTCCTAAATGGATAGGTGAAAACAAATGAAAGTCTGTTTTCTCCTAACAAAGCCCTTAAAGTTATATATAGATAGATAGTGAGAAAGAGAGATAAAATTGGCACTTGTTCCCTTGCAGCCTAGTCACATGGTATTTCCGTCATCAAGATACCTGGCGTGTGTTAGCAAAACGTTCAAAATGTAAATCCATCTCTACATTGTGTTTAATCGCTCATGAAAAAATGAGCGGGAGAAGTATTGCTTTGCTTCATAGGACAAGCTCAAGATTATAACCGAACATTCTTTGAAAATAAGGCAGATACCATATGAGACAGTACAAATGGGAAAAAAAAAGAAAAAACTGACTCACTGGTCTACAGAAGATTCTTCTTTTTTTAAATAGCAAAATAGCATCAGTGAGTTTGCCTCCCACAATTGCAATATTTATTTCAAATTTTGATTACATTTAAAACAAGAACAACATTATTTAACCATTTGTACATGCTCCAATCATTCTTTATTGGCGTATTCGAACAGGAGTAAAATTAGTTTTAAATTCTTACCAGCAATAAATAGCGTAAACCTGAAGAGAATAAACCATGGAGGTGGTGGAGTCCTGTAAATCTCTTTACGTCTCCACTTATTCCACTTCAGAATAGCCTGAACGAACTAACTGTTCTCAGTTGAATTCCAAATAGCATCAAAGTTAAAGCTAGTGTGCTAAGTAGGGTTTAGAATCTATTGTTCCACACACCAAATAGTACCCTGGTTCAGGGGTTAGAGAGGGATGCGTGATTCAGCCTTGTGTGTGTAGTTCACATGAACAAAGCGGTGAGGTGAATCATGAACCTGTCAGAAGCTTGTGGTCACATTAACTAGGAACAATTAAAGATTAAAACACAGCACAGATAGTTCAGAAGTAATTTGGAATAACTTATAAAGCAATTACCAAGGGGACAAAGTGTTGTTTAAGATGACATAACATTACTGGGTGTGCCTTCTTGTTGCAAGTGTTTCTGTGACCGGTTCTGAATGCAGGTTTTGGCAGGCAGCCGCTCTCTCCTCTTTGCAGTACTGCGGACCACCACTGAATCTTTTAGTAGTATGCAGTGCCAGACCACACAGCCTACTTTCACTCAAAAACAAATTAAACAGGAATATCCTGTTTGCTCTGACTCTTACAAAGCACTGGCACTGGAGACTCCTTCCAATCAGCTGATCCTCCTGAACACAGCATGTACAAATAGTAACCCATAAAAACAAGTGGATGAATATGAACCTCACAGCTGGAACTATGTTCAGAGTTGCAGTTCCTCTCGGACCTCTTGACCAATCAGATTATTCTTTTTTTTTTTGGATTTTTCCCAGATTTTCTCCCTAATTTAGTTGTGTCCAATTCCTCCCCGTCACTAGGGGCCTCTCACATTAAGGCTACTACTACCACTCAGTCGGGAGGGCCTCCGAACCACGTGATGTCAGCCGGTCGCATCTTTTTTCGAACTGCTCACTCACGCACCGTTGCGTGCGACGTAACACACTCGGAGAACAGCGCTATCCGCTCCTTCAGCGTGCACGAGCTCACACACACGCCCCTGATTGGCCATTAAGTACCTCCCCTCTGAGAGAGCTCGGCCAATCAGCTCAATCAGGCGAGCACTTTACCACTGCGCCACTCGGAGGCCTGACCAATCAGATTTGAGGATTCTGTAAAATTTATCCATTTAACCATTATAGCATAAAATCAAACTGATTTATCAAATTTATCAAATTGAGACACATTCCATCATAGAAAACAATATTAAGAAATTAGTTGATTAGTCTTACATTTGGTTTGATGAATGCTAATATATATTAGATATTCACTCTTGCTAAGACGTCTCGCTGAAAAATCCACCGCTTAAGAGAGTTCTGATGAGCAGCCAGTGTAACAACTCGAGCTTTTCTCTTGATATTTGCCATTTATCTGGATCTAGCATTACGGCCAAGTCATTGAAATTCTGAACATTCCTGATCTCACACTTTCCCCAGGAAGAATCATTCTACTGAAAGTCTACTGATACTGTCTGGGATCAGCGTTATGCATCAGGATGGTTGTTTTCTCGCTGCAGTCTGTTCCATTCTGTCAGCGGCCCTCCCTCGTGTAATCGTCAGTAAGTACAAGGCTGGTACCAGCGCCGGCTTTCGCTAAGTACAGCATTAGAGAAGCTCTCGCTTGCTCAGACTTTTAATTACGCAGTTGCTTCCAACCACAGAGAACTGCAAGATCTTAGGAGGCTGCTTTCAAGCTCAGAGAGGGCGGCACTGACTCAGCCTGCTCAGTGAAAATGTGCTTTGGAAATGAATAAATCCAGACTTCACTGATGTAATAATCTGTCTCACATGGTATAAGGACAGAGACGGTGTCTTAAGCACAGTAAAGGCCCTCACCCACCCGTCTACATCCATACTCAGAGCTGTTGTGCAATTAAAACAAACCATATCTAAGTTTAAAAGTTAAAATCTAAGGACTATAAAGCAGAAAGATTATAACTTTGTCATTGCTGAATATTACTTTCTATGTCCTAGCGCATGGGATAGTGTGTGAGACAAGCTATTCAGCGTAGAGACGATTAAATTGGGCTCTGTTGAGCTTAGTTATCATGTCTTATGCAAGAACGTCTGGAATCACAAAAATTTCACCCGGCCCATAATTCCCGGGCACGTTTCCTGTCATTGTTTGATCCCTCCAGTAAAAAACTAACAGATTTAGAATTATTGTTGTGGTGTGGCTGTCTGTCTGAGGGTCGCCGCTTTAGGTTAGGGCTAGATTTAAATGAATTACAAAAATTTCTCATTCATTTCTGGTCATTTTGAAGTGGACAAAAGATCCACAAACGCAAATGAATGCAATACTAAGCATATTTTTCCTAAGCATGAGTAAAAATATCTCAAATCTTGTCCAATTAAAAAAAACAATTTAATGAAAATTACAAAAAAAAAAATTCGATTATGATCCCATTTCTAATTGGAAACTTTTTAATGAGCAAATTCTATTTTGCATCTTTCTAGACAGAAATATTTTAAGTTAGTAAAATAGTCTGCTAATAGAACGTGCTATTAAAGCTTAATAACGAGGATCATATATTATAATAAATAGTAGATACATTTGACTATTGAGATTTGTTTCGTCAAAAAAGGAGATAACTTGGTTCATAGATGTAACTGTAAATGAAACATATAGCAGGTTCTTAAAGTAATTAAAAAGTAATTAAAAGCACCAAAGAATTATCGTGCCGTTCTTGGAAAATATTTTTCCCAACTCTTCTCAGAAAACCGCTTTAAAATATTCGTGAAGCATTAGAATGGGAAGAGCCTCTACAAAATATGTGTGTGTATGTGTGTGTGTGTGTGTGTGTGTGTGTGTGCCTGCTTGGGCTCGCAGGAGTTCACGCCTGGAATGGGAATGGCATCTGCTTTCATCTCGGGGCGGTAAATGTCAGAGTTAGGAAGTGGCGATGAGGATGTGTGACCGTGCATAGCAGAGATGTTTCGCACACATTGTACATTCACAGAAAACCCTACTGGGCAGTGATTTGGCCTGAGACACACGCACACATACACACCCACATCCAAAAAGCTCCCACACTGAGCTTAAGGGGAAGCACAGGACAGGACGGTGCAGAACAAGGGTTTAATTCATGCATATAATCAGACTGAAATATAATATACTGTATATATATATAGAGATAGATAGATAGATAGATATATTCAAGCCTTTTTTTTATTTCAATAATCACTGTTTACAGCTCATAAATCAAAAACGATCACTAACTGGTTTGCTGATGGTAATATTACTGTAGCGAATGTATGGAGTACCATCAAGAGGAAGATGCGAAACACCGACCCAACATTACAGACGATCCAAAGGCTGCTATCAAAGCAACCTGGTCTTTGATAACACCTCAGCAGAGCCACAGGCTGATTGCTTCCATCCCATAATACAATAATGCAGTAAATCATGCATAACCTTACCAAGTATTGATTGCATACATGAACATAGATTTTCTGTATTGTAAATGCTTTATTAATTGACCCTTATTCTAATATTTTAAAATATTTTTTCATGATGCATAGTATATGTGATTGTGTGATATCTATCTATTTATCTTTCTTTCAATATCATTTACTCAAATAAATTCATATAGCAAAAGATTTTTATTTAATCTTGTGATGATCTTATGTTGTCTGTTAAACCTCATATATCATGTATTTCCTGCATATGTGTGTGTGCGTGTGTGTGTGTGTGTGATTTGTGGTTTGTGTGTGTGTTCATGCGCACTCGTCTTCAAGAAACAGTCTTTTGTGTCTTTTTTGCTTGACAACCTGTGTCTCATCAGATGTCTGAGTGAGGAAGGAGTCCCTGCAGGCTCAGGAAATGACCTCAGAGGGCACCAGAGGTCAGATTAGGTCATCTAGCATTGATAGATGTTTGATGGCAAGTTATTAGATGCTCTAACGAGCACAAAAACTGTTGTGTCTCTCTGGCGCCTATCGCTATGCTGCCCAAGGTCAAACAGGCGTTTTAGGGCCAGATGTCAGAGACGAGTAACAACTGTATTCACACATGCACACACACACACATGCATGCGCAAGCAAAGTTAGCCGATGCTTATTTTATCACATCAACAAACTACTAAACACAATCAATGTGATTCCACTTTTTGTCCCTTTGTTCTTCCTATACATGTAAGACAGAATGGAAATCAAGACTTCTTCATGAGTAGAACCATCGCCACCGCAGTCCGGGTTCGATCAAACTGTCAGCGCCTGCCTTTGTGGATTTGAGTTCAACCAGCAGCTGAGGCAATTACATAACCGTCGCAGCGACGCGGCTCATGCTGTTCATCTCGAACGTGGAGGCGTACCTCAGGGATCGACTCCGGGCCCTACCGCACACGCTGCCTGACTGCTCACACCTGCAAATCATTTCGCTTCAAACTTGTTTATTTAACTTTTTTTTCCCCGTCTCTCTCTTTCTTTCTTTTCTTTCCTTTCCTTTTTTTCAGAAGTGCTACCACTGTTTCATCTGGGATTGAGTCGCACTGAACACCAAACACAATTTTCCCTAGGGGGGGTCAACGATTATGCCGAACCAACTACCAAATAGGAGCAAATTAGCGAACAGAAAATTACAACAGCACACACGTACAAACACACACACACACACACACACATACACACACAGAGTTCAAAAAAGAAAAAAAAGAAAAACTAATTTCCTTTAGTGGAAGGGATTACTTATTTAGAAATGTTTTTTTTCTTTAATTTTTTTTTTTTTTTTGGCAGAAGCAAGGTTTTAATACAAATTTACCTGGCCTTCATTCTAAAAAAAATAAAAATCAAATGTTTATTTCCTGCGAAACAACCACACCCACTAAAATTCTACTTGACTTCAGATTTGTTCTGTTCCCGCTCTTAGACCTTTAAATGATCAAATTAAGCACATAATGAGTTCCCCAACCAAAGTTATTATATAATGAAGCATAATTTCCTTACATCATTTCCATTATAGAGGAAGACCAAGTATGTGTGTGTGTGTGTGTCTACGAGAGCACAATTAGCACTGCAACCATATCCGGGCTTTCTTCTATAGAGACATGGATGTTGTCTTTCAGCGTGTGGCTCCTCGTTTCCATTTGTTCCTGTTGCACTTGTCTGTGTGTCTGTGTGTGTGTTGCTGTTAAGAGGGGGGATTTTCCCAATAAAGTCTCAAAGGAAGCTGGCCAAAAAAAAAAAAAAAACTCCTCATTGTTATAGAGGCAAAAAAAAAAAAACCTCATTGGGAATATCACCTTTAAACCGACATCCTCTAAACACTCTCACACACACTTGCACATGTGGAAAACGACTCCGACACACACACACACACACATATATATACACACACCTTGCTTTGTCACGTTCCTTCGCCCATCGCCTCCTTGTGCAGGCTTCCTGTGGAGAAGTGAAAGGCGCCGACGTAGAAGCGAATATAGTAACACACACTGCAGGAGAGGATGCCCGGCTTCCTGCTCGCTCGTCTCTCGCGGGACCTTTTACTCACTTTAATGAGTTAGGAAATGGAGAACGCTCACACACATACACACCACACGTGCTTACAAATACACACACACATGCACAATATCTTTGAAAAGTATTTAATAATTAGTTTAATGACTAGCCTTTAAAAAAAAGGCAGGACACACTCACAGATCCACACACACACACACACACTTCACTTTCAGCAAACTGGTAGTGTTTAAAATAAATAAAGAGAGAAGTAGTGATGCTAAAACAAACCTCCTGCCAGGTTTAAGTAAGCCATAAAAACACACACACGCACACAGGTTTTCGGTGCGTGTAAATACCTGGCTGAGCTCATTTCACGTCTGATCCACGGCCTTGTCTTTTCCAGCTGCGTGGTGTGTTCGCATAAATACTCCTTATCACATGGCTTCATCGCTCTTATTAGTAAAGCAATGTTTGGATGTCCTTCTTATGACAAGTGTGAGTGAACGGAAGATGGGTTTATGCAAATGTGAAGAGTTTCCTTTACTTACAACCTAACAAAAACAGGAGCTATCAAATATTATAATAATTATAATAAGTAAAAGGAAGAGTTGTTATAATCAGGAAATGGGATCCTAATTTTATACAACAGCAATTAATTCATCCCTAAATATAGCATTTTTTTTTTTTTTTTTTTTTTGCAGAAGATCTGAGAAGAATGTTAAAATGCGTCAAGTCTTTCTCTCTGATCTGACCAAGCACTGAAACTGGAGACTCCTTCCATTAAAGCTAAACAAATCACATATCAAAACTCATACGGTTTTCTTTCAATATTCTTTAAGCGTCGTTCCTTAAAAAATTTTTAATTACCTGTTTACATAGATGCTGATCCCATAAGATTTGCGTTCAGATTTAATCAGAATGTGAGTTATTTGACATGTGAAGCTTAGAGGCTAAGAAGATTAAGGACACTTTCATGTTAGGCATTATTGCCTTACTGACTTATAAATTTTTTCTGTATGCCTACTTGGGTGCACGTACGTATTTTCACCCTCCGATACAGCAGGTGGCAGTATGCATTTGCATGTAGTTGGTTTGTGAGCCGCCATTAAACACAAACAGAACAAGAGAACGAGGAATTCAAGCTTCATGCTACACCTAAATATTACTGATATTTCTGAAAAAGTATAAAGAGCAACGCTCTTGCATGCCTTCCTAATTGCGATGTTAACAAATTAACATTCAGATCATTAGTGGAATATTAGGCTCCATGTAAACACAGATATTTAAAGCTTTCAAATTCTCCAGGGTTTCTATAATGGTGCACGTCTCTCAGGTGCTCCAATCACAAGTGGACATCCAGATCATACTGGATCATAAGACACACCAGACTGCGTTCACAGCTGTACACATGCGGTGTTCTGCGGCCGTTTTTGATCACTAAGGGCCTGGAATACTGAGCCATGACATTTGTTATATGTAAGACATAACCTCCCCCCCAAAAAAAAAACAGTCAGATGACATACTGTATAGTGAGATTTAGTTGTACTCTAAGTATTGAGTTATACAGTATATTGTTTGGATTGTATGACCGATTGGAGTGTGCAGAGGAGCATCTCCATTAGCCCCGTCCCTTAACCTGATTTCATAAGGAATTCCATTACACAACATTCCAGATCACTGGGGTGTCTTCCTTTTGTGTGTGTGTGTGTGTATGTGATTGTGTATGTGTAGGAGGGTTTGTTAAAGAAGAAGGCCTTCTGTGCTTCCGGCTCCGCACTCTGATCTACACCATGGCGAAAATTCCCACTGGATCTACAGATTTGGCGCCTCGAACGTTATCAGCTGTAGAAAGGTCTGTAACGGCCAACTTGTGATTCAGACCGGATAAACCTGCTCGGAAAAAAAACGAAAAAATAAAATAAAATCGGAAAGTGGAAAGGAAATGTCATGGAAGTGTCTTTGGATTTCATGCAGCTAAGCCTGCTAGAACTTTTTAGCCAACGTTTTTAATATGCATTACCTCTACAAGTGCGATGCTTTATTGTCCTGTATTTCAAATAAAAGATGCTGTTAAAAAACACATGCATTAAAGGGTGCACATACTTATGCAACTTTTTTTTCCCTCTGGATTTTTAACTATGGTTCACCTTTGGATAAATGCTGTAACATTTTACAATAGTATAATATGTACAGTATGTGAATAAGTGTGTGTGTGTGTGTGAATGTGTGTGGTTAGATAAGTTCCCACATAAAACATATCCAACACACTGGAAACCCCCTAATCTAAGTGTGTGTGCATGTATGGCACACACATACACACACACATGGAAGCGGAACTAAAGCCCTGGCTCCATGTGATACATGAGTAGAATGCGGCATCATCCATGCAGAATGTGTGTCTGAGAATTACATTAACGCATGCACACACACACACACACACACACACACACGAGAGAGAGAGATAGAGAGAGAGAAATATTGTTAATCGTCTTTTCTCTTTTAATGTGTTAATGTTTGTGTCATACAGTACATGTTCTGAATGGTTTTGCATGTTTCATCATTTTGCTCTCTCCTGCATTCCTGTTTATGTTTGTCCTCCTACTAAGTGTGTGTGTGTGTGTGTGTGTGTGTGTTTGCTGTTACACTCCTTAGATAACCTCTTGTCAATGAATCCAGCAGGCTAATTGTCTTTTACGGCTCAGCGAATGCCTCTGCGCTCTGCCTTAAAACAACCTCAGTGACCCGAGTCCTTGATACTTGGAAAACCAACAAACCCTTGTACCCCGTATTCAGACGGAAACACATGCCGGCCCACACATATTCCCACCCACACAACCCCGTAAGCACACACACAGCCTCATGTAATTGTAACTTAGTGGGGGATTTCCGCTCACTTGTGTCTCGCCCTTGGTAACTTTATACACAGTATGCTGTGTGAGATGCTATAAAATTAATTAACAAATCCTTCCGCGAAGGTGAACGCGAATTACATACTTCGAGAAAAATCGCCAGCTATTCGGAACATCACGGGGTCTCAGGAAGTGCTAAATACACTCCTAGGGTTGACACTCCAGCATGTAGGGCGGCTCTCCTGTATCCTCAGTGTGTGTGATACATAATCGGGGCCTTTGAGGAACACCAACACTCCCAGGGCTGTTATAAGGACATTCCAGCAATTTACATGGGCAATAAAGAGACTGTTACACGTAGCGCGGCTCCTCCAGCACCACCCCTTGATCTAAGGGACAGATGTGCGGATCAGAGAGAGAGAGAGAGCAGTAGCAGCCCTGTTGGCAAGAGAGACTGAAGGAAACAGCTGAGAGGACCGTATTTCTTGGCAACGCTCTCTCTTTCATTCACTCCCTCCCCTTCTCATTCTCTCTCTCGACTGCCAGCAGGATTGTTAAAGGTGATGTTGAAAGCATTTCCACATGTGCTACTGCCTTGGCTCGGGTCTCTTCGGTGTGAGAATTCCAGTGCCCGGCCTGAAAAAGGCTACACAACCACACACACACACACACACACACACACACAGTTGTGACTCTCACATCTTTCATTAGTGTTACCTAGAGTCGGGTTTGTGTACGACTTTACCTGCAAGGCAAAGTCACACCTTACACCGACTATGTGAAATCTGTCTTTGTGTGTGTTGTGCATAGGTGTGTGGGTGTGTTAATGCACCAGCTTTAACTGAGTGACATTCCACAAAGGCTTTGTAATCAATCAATCTGATTGAAAAGGGATTAGCAAATGCCTGAGGTTTTTTCAGTTCCGTTTCTGTGCTCAGAAACCAGAAACACACACACAAACACACACACATTCACACACAACCTTGTCTTAGAGTTGTTTATCATGAGCATGTTTAGAAAACGCATTGGAGTTTTCTGTATGTTACTGTGTTACATGTCCTTAAGCAAAATTTTATGCAAATTGTTATGCAAATTGTATACATTCCACTTTGACTAACTGCAACAGGTAGGACTTTACTGTTAACACTGCAGTTAGAATTACTGTAGCTAAAAGTTACAATGAAGGCGCACACACTGATTAACCCTTTAACAACTTCACAAATAAAACAGCAATACACATTTTTTTCTTTTACGTTTTTATTTCCTTGGGCCAATAATAAACACAGACCCTAGTATAGGCCTCTGCCAAACGGTTGAGATGACGCTTCTTGGTAAAAGTATCAATTCATTTAGGAAAGATTATCCGATTATCCGGTCACATAATCTTTTGCCATTTTGTGTAGTGGTGAAACAATAAAATTATCTCTGGTGGAATGCCAGCAATTGAAAGTGCATACTATTCAAATTCCATAGCATACCTCAACCACTCAACTGGTAGTGATGGCGAAATCAAATTAAGTTCAACACATTTTTAAAATAAGATATAGTGACTCAAAACGTGCTCTCCCAAAATGTTGCGCAGAACAATAAAGGTTTAAAGAAGGAGCTACAAATGAGATCTTCATAAACATAAAGGCAATGGCGGGAGCTACAATACAGCTCTGCTCGTCAACCCAGACAGTATTTCATTCGTTCATTCATCTCCACTAAGTGTGGATTTAGAGTCTATGGAAGAAGCACTGAGCATGTCAGTCTGTCACAAATCACCATCATGCTCATTTATACACCCCTTCACACACAAATAATCATTCACACTGATGTGTTTTTGGTAAATGGTAATAATGCAGACCTGAGCTTGAACAATTTGGGATGTTCTTCAGGGTTTGTACACAACATGACTTTTAGCAAGCAGCTCACTTTCCCTAGCTCTCTTCGCTTACACAAGGATTTAAAATAGGAGACTTTTCTTAATGTTATTTTTGCTGTAAAATAAACCGAAAGTGCCAAAAGAACTAAAAAAAAACACTTTTTCTTATTTTCTCTCTCTCTTTTATTGATTGTCTAATTTAAAAATACAGTAATACTAAAACAATACTGTAACCTAATACTGTGTAGTATTGTATGGTGCAATATTGTAACTCTAAGCAGTGCAGTAGTGAAGTCCAAATTGAGCTCATTTGTCTTATACATAATATAATGAGAGGAAAAAAGATTTTTGAGATTTGCAATTAGTACTCTAAAGCTCTAAAATAATATAGATAATGTCATAGAAATTACATATACATTTTAGAAAGTAAGTGAACAAGTATTACGTTTTGAACAAGTGAACACGTATTAATCAATATTTGAGTAACATATAGAAACTGATTCCACCTATTCAAGCATTGTCCACTCCTGTCCACTCATTCTTAACCCTTTAATGTTCTGCTTCAGTTTTGAATAGAGCAAATTTTGAGACAGTATCCAGTATCACATTGAAGATGTACTGTATTGAACTTGATTGAACCAACTCTACCAATTGGTTACACTTAACAACGTTGTTAAAGAGTATGACTTTTTAATTGCAAAAAACATCTGTGATGTTGCAATACCACACAAAATGTTTCTGACACGAGTTTTCTCTATGTCATCTCTATATTTTCATTAAATATATTGATACTTTAACCATAAAGCAACATCTGAACTGTTTGGAAAAGGCCTACTGTATACTGTTAACAAAAAACTGTTGTTATTGCCCCAGAGAAACAAAAGCCATTGTTTTTTCTTTCTTGTTGTTTTTTTCTTAGTGAGGATGTTAAAGGCTTACAAAGTATTCCAGTGTTTGATGTTTATGTAAGCAACAGGTACCCAGATGAATTATGATTTAAAGAAATGGGACTTTACATTTTATATTATATACATTATATACATTATATAATAAAATCGCCTTTAAAATGACTTTTCCACATCACTAGAAAAGTGAACTAAGCTGTTCAGAATGGAATGATGGTATGTTGGTGTAGGATAGCTGACAGTCACTGACCAGCCCCTGACCCCTACGAACTCTTTCTATGTTCTGGTTTATCATTTGCTAATCCGTCTCTCTTTCTCACTGTCCATTCTGACAGGAGAGCTGCTGTAAGATAGATTTGTCTCCTGTCTGGGTTTAGGGTTAAAGGATTCACTACTCAAGGAAAGAGAGATGATATAGATGGACGAAGAAAATGGATTTGCCTCAGTCTGTTTTTTTTTTTTTTTTTTTTTGTAAGTTTAGTGGGTAAACAAAATGCAACTTTTTCTTTCTACAATTGTTATGAAGGAGAAATGTCTCATTTATGTTTTCATAGTTTTTGTCTAGCTGGAAACTCCTGTACCAGACCGTGATAGCAGAGCATTTCAGAAACATAATCTTAGAAAAAAATCTGCATAAAAAGTTGCATAAAATCTAGTTTAAATTAAGTAAAGAGTAAAAAGGAATGAAGGAAGAATCTATAAGAAAATGAACAATGACAGAGAATTCTAACGTGGCTGGATGTGAAGCAAAGGTACTGTTACCACATCAAAGTTTTTATTACCATATTACTATACATACAGTAGCATACTGTACTACTAATGACTATAACTTTAAACACTTATCCTTCGCTTTCTTCTAAAGTTTATTAAACAACAAACACCATGTTCACTGCAGGGTCACATTCCTGACTGACAGGGGACAAACCTGATGAGACTTCTGCTGATGTATCCCTGGTTATTTAGAATGGTATATCGAGTTACTACAAACTATGTGTCAGCTTAAAAGAGGCTAGTCGTATTCCTTTACTTTTATCAACATGTTCAACAACAATCAAAAAACAGGTGATGTCTGTCGCAATGGTTTGTCGCAACACTCTAGAGCTTCTGAATACAAAGTCACTGAGATCAAACATCACATTCTTGTTTAAAAGGAAAGTCTTACGTTTCTTGTTAAAGGTATACTATTCTTACACTAGCCATATATTGTATATTGAAGTGAAAGTGCAAGAAAGTCAGTTCTTCCAAAGAACTTTTTAGACTTTTGTAACATAGGAAGTGTGAGAAAATGCAATCACCAGGGATTGAACTCTATGATGTAGACAAATACAGTAACTTGTTCCCACGTTCGTTTCACTTTCAAAAACAACTTGAAATTCATGACAATCCAGTCTTATATTCTTGAATAAGAAATGCTCAGAGATTATCCTGATAAATGCCAGTCATTGTGGGTGTTCCTGTTTTTTTTTGTTTTTTTTGTGTTGGTTGCAGACTCCATTTCCCAGGATGGATTTTGCCACATATCAATAGTCACATGACTTTAATTGTCACCTGTGTCATGTTCCCTTCCAGTTAGTTGGTCTATTTAAAGCTTGCGTTCGAATTTGGTCTTTGGCTATGTTCACTTTACAAGCCACGTTGTTCCATTTAGATTTTTTTGGTCAGATCGGATCTGACCATCATGATGGCTGACGTTCATAATTACAAGCGACTTTTATCTGTCCTCTAAAACAGCACGCGTGTGGACATCAATATGTCTTTGCTCACGCCGTCTGAGTTGAAGCATGTCATATTTGTGTGACCAATCATTCATTTCAAACAATGGATGTGGTTTCTGCAAAAATATGCTTGGGTTTTGCTCTAGCGGGCAGTTAGTCAGCTATATTTGCTGAGGTCCAGAAGATGGAAGAGACGCCTCACTTTAGCTGTTTTACCAGCTGTTGCTTGTGCTGATGTGAAATCCCCGCACCCTCAGTGCTGACTGATGTACTACGCATGTGCAGAGGCAAAAAGTCACATGAATTCCCATATGGCCGTTCTCAATCCACATAATTTATATATAAAATAAGAATACATATATTACTGGAAAAAAAAAAAAAAAACACCATCACATTTTGTGTATTCAGATAGCCCAAAAATATTTCATATCTGTGTCACATCAGGGTCAAAAATTCAGATCAGATTTGAGTCACTTCAGGATGATGTAATTTGAACGCAGCCTTTGTCTGGTGTCTATTGTTGAAACGGTTGTGATTTTCATGTTTCACTTCTTGTTTCTGTTCCCCTGTATCAGGTTTAGCATTAGCATGTAGCCTAGCCACGTCCATAGTTCTTATTGTTTTTTTATGTCATGTTGCATCTGTATAACATAAAACAAAACTTGCATTACATTCGTCAGACACCCTTATCCAGAGCGACTTACATTTTTATCTCATTATACAACTGAGGGTTAAGGGCCTTGCTCAAGGGCCCAACAGGGACAACTTGGTGGTTTTGAACCTGGGACCTTTTGAACCGTAGTCCAATGCATTAGCCACTGAGTTACCACTGACCCATTAGGATCCGGCTTCACCATATTTTATGACATAAAGATGCATTCAGAAAAAAGGTTTATAGCTTTAATGGTAACCTTTAATGTTTTCTTTAATTTCAGCATTTGGCTTCAGAGCGAATTAAATTTTTATTTCATTATACTTTACATCTGAGCGGTTGAGGGTTAGGGGCCTTGCTCAACAGGGCAATCCAACATGAACTAAGCTCAGGTTTAGTGTCTATATAGAGATTGCGCACAAGTGTATGATTGTGTGTGACCGTATTCTTATTCAAGACAGGATCCGGATCCAGCCCCCTTGTGAAAGAAATATTTTTTCCGACTCAAACGTTTCTCTGGAACAGCAAACGGTTTAGACAGTCAGTAGTTGCGTGTGAAATGTCAGAGATGAGAGAGAGAGAGAGAGAGAGAGGACATGGCTCTACCTGTTATCCACACCGGTGCTTTCTCTTTCTCTCTGTCTGACTCATTCTTTCTCTCTTTGTACCATAATCCATAATTCCATAGAGAACTATAGGATCATGGGAACAAACTGGAGGTGGTAATGATCAAAAAACAAAACAGAAATGTACTAAGAGAAAGAGAGTATCGTTACAAAGTAATGATAGAAAGCAAGAAAGTGCTGAATATTAGGATATGATTATTAAAGTGCTTCAGGTCTGACTTTTAATTGTTAGTGAATTTTTGTTTCCTCTTGGAAATAAAAGCATTGAGGAGTGAAAGCAAGAGCACCATGTGCTTGACGTTTACGTAACCTGCAGTAAAGCCGTTAGAAAACACTGCTTGTCGCTGCATGTCCTGTTCAGCTGCTTCGTCTAAAAAGCAGGACAAACCAGACAAATGGCTTGTAACGAACTACCTGTAGGACAGGTTTAAAGAACGTGTGTGTGTGTGTGTGTGTGCGTGTGCGTTTCTCAGTCTCGCTCCCTCTTTATCTGAGGAAGAAAGCTAATTATTATCCGGGGTAATTGCATGCTGAACTGAGTCAAGGACAGAGAAAGAGAGGGGGAGAGAGAAAGAAAGAGCGAGGAACAGAACGAAAGTCTGAATTTAGACGATTATAATTCCTCCAGTGTCAGTTAGGGCTTAACAGAGTCTCTTTGATGCCAATAAAAACTGCACCGAAACACACACATCGATATCAGATCGTCCAATGAAGCACTGCACACTCCGCCTGAAACCGACCACCATTGTACTTAATTAAACACAAAACACACTCCACGTGCTTGACGTGTGATCGTTCTCTAGGCCGCTCCAGAACAACAGTCCGGTACGTTTTCTTTGTAAAGTGGCATGTTAGTGCGTGCGTGTGTTTGTGTGTGTGAAGATAAAGCCGGTTCCAGCTGCGACTTTACAGTCTGTTTAGGTCTCAACTGTTTACACTGTCAACACGAGCTCTTTCAAAAGAAAACAGGAGTCCTGTATTTACCCCTAACTGAACACAGTAGCACACGAACGGTAAAGAAGTTTCTCTTGTGTTTCTCAGGTTTCTCATGTGGGAGTAGGAATTAGGGGCAGTTATTTCAAAAGGATGCAGGTGGTATTTTCTGATAGTATTTGGTGATATATTTCAGAAATCGTGATATGGCAAGATTTAAGGCAACACATTGTATGGGTGAAACAGTTGAGGTGTGAATGTGTATATGGGTGGAGCAAAAGAAATGCAAATTTAGTGTAGGATGAGTTATTCATATATTCTGAAATATATATATATATATCCTCAGTTTAAAGGAGACCTGTTACTGAAAATTTGTAGTCATGTTTAAACGTACAGATGGGACTTAGAAAACATTCCCTGCTTTTTATCCTTTTTTGAATTTTTATATTGGCTGGGGGGAACACTGGCTTCACCCCCCCTAATGTGACCTCATATAAGAAGATACCCCCATCACCATCCACCACCCACCCCCGCCCACCCCTCCGGGGCTTGTTGCTTAGCTCCTTTGTTCTCAGTAGGGGCGTAGCTCAGGAAAAGCTCATTTACATAAACACTGAAGCAAGGCATATAAAAGAGGAGTGAAATATAGGGAATGCATTATATGAGGTGGAACCTTAACACACAGAGGCTTTATGGGAGATTGGAGACCTGTTTTACCTTATTAAGAAAACAGTAAAATATAGCACCTTTAATATGGGACCTTTAATTATCCATCTCCTGGTATGGATTTTATTGATGAAACCAGGGGTGTTCAAGTCAAACCGGGACTAGTGATGAAATTTCCAGGGGAATGAAGGTATTTATGGAAGGGTTCAAGCACAGTACAGTAATGAGACTCTTATAACATTGGAATGGTGCAAAAGTTTTAAAGAAGGCTGTACGTTCATGACCGACAATCCGGGTCGAGGTGTCTCGGACTCTATGTGGTCCATGTGGTCCATGTGGTTATTCCTGTGAACATTCAGCGAGTGAAACACCTGATCGATGGATAACTTGAGATGAAGAGACGCATCTGTCTGCGTGAACTGTACACACAATCATTCACCAACACCACTTGCACATTACAGGAACTCAGCTGGAAGTTACTGCCACATCCTCTGTACAGTCCTGACCTCACTCCAAGCTATTTTCTGATTTGACCCGAACGCACATTGTAGAATTGTTCATGTTGGCTGAAATATCTTTCTCACAAAGGTGTATTCAGCTAGACAATATGTCCTGAATCCGGGAATAAAAAAGGAGGTGGAAAGTAAGGAAGTACAGTGCAGCATTGCATTAAATCTGTTACATAACTCTGAATGTACTCGCTGTGCTCAAAAACAAACAAACACTCACCTCACATTTCACCTCTTTTCCAGCAAAAAAACAAACAAACAAAACAAAGACGCTAGACAAACTTAAAAAAAAAAAAAAAAAAGTTTTCAAAGAGTGCCAAAGCTCATAACTGAAATGTTAGTTAAAGACTTCCTGTCTATCATTATCAAGAGACAATAAACATAAAGCTACATAAAGTCACCTCCTCTCAGGGATTCTATTCTAGTAATTACTAATTACATTTATAATATCTGTATTAATGTATATAATTATCGTGTCATCCTGTATATTGGAGTTGAATTATGCTAGCTGACACTTTGTACCCTGTGAGGCACTTTACCTCAGAACACACCTGGAAATATCTACAAGAGTGTATGTTTGCCATTTTCTGCCGTTTTTTTTCTAAAATATTCCCGCTAAGTTTTAAGCATTCTTTTGGAAAGGTGAAAAGGCAAAAAACAAGCAAAAAAGGGAGATATTTCTTTGTCACCGTGAATGCCCTCTCATTTAGTTAAAAAGCCTCTGTAATGGGTTTGTCCGTGTGTGTTGTGTAAGAGCTAATCGCTGCCTGACTCATCTCTTCTCACATCCTTTCACTACTTCAGTGCGCTAGTTTAACCCACAGCACAATGCAGCGTTTCACCCGTTAACACGCAATGCACAAACTTGTCTCACAAAACATCAATCTTAAAAAAATTTAAAAAATCAACTGTGTATGAATCATTTCATTGTTGTTGTCTAAGTTTTTTTGATTGGCATCATTTAGTTTTTTAATTCACACTGCTTTCTCTGTCTTGTGCTATGGCTGCATTGCATTATGGGACTTTGAGTCTAGTGTTTACCCATAGCAAAGAAACTCCAAGATGAGATCTCATGTTAATCTCTCCTTTGTCTCCTAGACAGAAATGAGCCATTTTGAGACTTAAATGAGATTTAGGCGTTTTCTGCATCTTCTCAAATGTTTCTCAAATATGGCTCATTACCTCTAAATCACAGAGATAGTTCATATTTGTCTTGTGTGCGAGTCACATATTTTTTGTTTCCCTAAAGCAGTGTTTCCCACAAATAAAATATACAGTAATTGTAAATGGTGCATTTGGGTTTTCTGATATGTTCTGATATGATCCTTTTTAAACTTTTTGCTTAGACAAACTAGGTGGACATCCACCACAAGAGAAGACTGATGTAGCCGGTGAGAGAACTTTCCCTGGCATTGGCCTGTTCTTGTAGCCCTTACATACAGCAAGTAACCACTTTTCCTTTACAATTTTTCATCTTCTTTTTGACTGATTCTTTTCACTGGAAGATTGTCACAATGCTGTGGCCTTTGTGTATCTCCTGTATAAATCTTACTTTAAGTTGAGCAGTGTGACACTTAATATCTTTATCAGGTTTTATGACATTTTGTATCATTTAGTGTCTTGATT
>JAQMYJ010000012.1:30127700-30147695 GCA_030014305.1 Clarias laeviceps | reverse complement strand
AAATAGAAAAGACAAAGTCGAGCTTGTAATGAGACAGCTCAATTCAGTCTCATGAGACAAGAAAAAGCTCATTCTGAAAAATGAGCAAAATTTTGCTATGGGTACTTTATTGAATTTCTTTTTCTTAGTTAGAAATTCCCAGGACATTTCTGGAAAATAGTGAGTGAGAAAATAAACTATTTTATATTATTTTTTAAAATTAATTAATTAATTTTTTGGACATCTTATGTTTTAGATCATTATAACATGTATTGCCATTAGCATCACACACAACCGCTAAACCATTCTTTTGGCTGCTCCCTCTTTTTTCCCCCACACACAACCGCTAAGTATATTTCTTAAAACAGTAGGCAAAAATAGTGAGTCAGCAGTCTTCGCATTTATTTCAGTTTCATTCAGACAATCACGCTCTCGTTCAATTGACGTCTTGTGATTAATTTTTCCAGTCAGATGAACCTTTTTTTCTTTTCTCTCTCCCTCTTTTCTATTCCTCATGCTGAGTGGAAGTATCAGCTAACCCCACGGGGGTTTACATGGACTTAGCGTTAGCGTAAGCGCTGACCACTAGCTGCAGAGTGAGGTACGAGAGCTGGTGTTTAGGGAGCAGACGCAGCTGCTCAGCATCAGGCGCCAGGCGACCCCCTCGGATCTGACGTGACCAGACAGCAGCAGCTTCTTATAGGTTATAAGTGAAATCAGAGCTCTTGTATTGAGTTGTGTACTTTTCTCTCAAGCTGAATATAAATTTCCAAAGATTTGTTATTATTAGAAATGATTTCATGATTGAAAAATTATTTAAAAAAATTCCTAAGCAAACTCTTATGAAATATGACAGTTTTCCTGTTAATGTTAGGGAGGGGTTAGCAGGTATCGGTCTTCACAGCATTTATCCGTTTCTTTGTTTTATTCATGTAAATTCTCATGGATCCCAGGTTGGGAAGTCTAATCCCAAAGTGTCATGTCACCTGGAGGACACCAGACCTCTTGAAGCGATGAGATGAGGGGAAAGGAATGAGGCGGTGAACAGGTCAGAGCACACGGTTAAGGAAGGCACTTTGAAAGTTGGTTCAGATTACGCAAATCCTGATTAAACGTATAATCAGTAACATAATCTAAACCATTGCACAATCAGATATCTGATTCAGTTTCACTGTGTCTTAACAAGAAATAATGATTGAGTTACATTTTTTGGTGTTTAAAGGGTTTTGATAGAAAATATAACATTGTTTATACAGGATTAAGAATTATACCCAGGACTTTATTTTAAACCTACTGGCTAGTGTACCTAGGGTGCTTATTTATAAATAAAACACTTTGTATCATTGTATCAATATTTTATGAATGAAGAGTTTATGTCAAAAAAGTGGAAGATTTTATAAAAGAATTTGGTCCTGAGAAAACAACAACCATCAGTTATTATTGCGAACTCCATCAGATACTCTGCCACTTTTGTTTAATCCATACCTTGTTCCAAAATATGAGGGGGGGGTTCGAACCAAACCAGGACTCGTGATGAATGAAGACCTAGAAATGATTGGCATCTACAGAAAACTTGCACAGAATGGTGATGAGACGCTTAAATATTTCACTTGGATTAAAGAAGACCGGATGTCTGTGAACGTCGATCCCGGTCAACATAGCTTAGAGTGCACTGCAGTCGTTCCTGTGAGCATTTGATTAATAACATGTGGCCAACTTGCAGAAGAGACGCATCTGTCCGTGGGAACTGTACACACAATCATTCACTATCACCACTTGCACATTATGGGAATTCGGTTGAGAGTGATTGCCACATCGTACAATCCTGACCTCACTCTAAGCCATTTTCACATGTTTAGGTCATTAAAGGAGTTCCTGGGAGGCCAGCATTTCAGATATGAATCAGGCAGTCAGCTACATTCTACCTCGATGGTATTAAAACATTGAGATAAGTGCATTTTTGTAGCAGGGGATTATATAGAGAAATGAAGTGAGTTTCTGTTTCTGCACAGTCCCGGTTTGACTTGAACATCCCTTGTCTTAATTTATCTTTGAATCCTTGTACACACCTAATATTATAACATGAAAACATACTTGCAGTTTATGAATATATTGCATGGGCATTGACTTTTCAAAGTGATCATTAATTTACTCTAACCCTCCAATTTTAGCAGACAATTTGATCTGATTTAGATTTTGGACAAAATGTTGCAGAACCACCTATAGTAAAGGGTAACACATATTGTAAAGCTATCACCAACCTTAAGCTTTAAAAAAAAAAAAAAAAAAAAAAAATTAATAATTATTAATATTATTAATAATAATAAAATTGTTTCAAGATTCACTAGTTTACCAGTTGTCCAGAAGACGATGAATGAGTCCAGCGGCAGACGGATGAGTCCTCCCCATTGGCCTGGATCCGAAAGGCATGCAGGGGAAAGGTCAGCGTTCATGAGGAGTTTAGGGTCGAGACTCCAGACAGAGAATGATGAGACGAGTAAAAATGAGGTAAAGGAGTGCTCTTTCAGCGCAAAACTACTGCTTTCAACACCTCAAAGAAACCTGACTGGATATGACAGGCAATAATAATGAGGAGATCAGCTGCGGAATTTTGAGGTGGGTGGTCCTAACGAGACCAAATCCAAAGAAGACAGGTGACAGGTTCGGGTGTGGCAGGGGGCCACAATGCGAGGTGCACGTCTGTGGTTATAGTATACAGTAGCTGAAATGATCAAGCTCAAGCGAGCTTTATCATGATGTGTACTGATCACACACACAAAAAAAGTTTAGTTAGAACTGTGCATGCATATTATAATACTGTGGTATTCACATGCTGTGTCGCTCTTTTCAGATTTCTGGTTTGTCTTAATCCTCATATGTCATCTAATCCAATTCCTCCATGATCTCTAGTAGTGAGTCAGACACGTTCATTGGAACAGTTGCCGCCTGCCACAATGTGAGTCACAATCATGTCTCCATTCTATGAGGCCCGTGGTCTTGTTTGCTCCCTAAAGGGAGGTAGTCATTTAAAGACTTACAGTAACTTACACATCTACACCTCCTGTCCCTCCTCTCTCTCTCTCTTTCTCTCTCTTTCCCTGGTGTGTGCTTTGTTCGTTCTGGCACCAGATCAAAGACTGTTTGACGATATCACCCATGGGCATGGAAACGTGAATGAGACAGAGAGAGAGAGAGAGCGAGAGAGAGAGAGAGAGAGAGAGAGAGACCTCTCATTAAGTAAATTCTGAGTATTTTATTTAATGTGTGTTTCATTGCATTTACAAGGAGTCCCCTCTCCCTTTTCTCCACCTCTTTATCCTCCTCTCTTTTTTTTTCTCATTCATCGCTCTATCAAGAATTGAGAACCTTTAAACTTCTTAAGCCAGGAAAAGACAGAATCAGCAGTCAGCAGTCCTTTATTCATACACATAGAGTACCCAAGACATCCCACCACTCCCAGAAGTGCTAGGAGTCTCCCACATATTGACAGCAGCTCCCTATATACAATATCCCAGAAATCTCTCAGACACTAGGGATTGCAAAGATGTGAATAAGTTCACTAGGTGCCCTTGTGGAGAACTGTAAACCAGTCACGGTAGAGGAAAAACTGTTCCTTTGGCCAAACAACATTTATTATACTAAAAATATAAGAAATGCTACAAGTTTCTTTTACTTGAAAGGACCTTCATGCACTTTGCATGAACTGGAGAAGTGTGCAGGAAAAGTGTACATTCTCAGAGAAATTATTTTCTATACTTTTTTTTGCAACAACTATTATGCAACAATTCACATTTTAGTTATATTTCGACATTTAAAAGGGTGTCCAGTGTCTGTGTAAAAGCATTCCTTCATTTCAAATCATTTTTTTGTTGCCCAGAGCTTAAACAAGACTATTTGATCCCCACCCCCACCCCCCCTCACATACTCATATAAGAAGAAACCCCTTACCCCAGGTTGATGCTCAGCTCTGCTTTCTCTGGAGGGGCGTGGCTCAGCAATAGCTCATTTACATAGACACTAAAGCAGCACATTTGAAGGAAGAGAGAAATAATGACAGAATGAGGCATTAAAATGTATTATATGTATTGCATTGTGTGCATGATTTATATATGTCACTGTAATTTACAATATACACCACTTTTCACCGAAATTTCAGCCTGGCAAAAAGGAATGAAAAAGATGGAAATTTCATTTCTTGCCTGTGATCTCCTCCGCCCCCTTAAAAAAATAGTGCAATCCTGTTTTTTTTTTCTTCTTCTTAATTAATACAAAAAGAAGAAGAAAATATATATATATAAAAAAAAAAAAAACTAATCTTCAGAAATGAAATCCTTTTACATCTGCCATGATTTAGTATTTTTCAATTCGATTCAATAAAATTTTAGTTGTATAGCACTTTTAACAACTGTCATTGTTGCAAAGCAGCTTTACACAATAAAACGAAATTATGGAAATTTGTGAAAAATATGTATGAATCAAAATGATCAGATCGTCCCTGATGAGCAAGCCGAGGGCGACGGTGGCAAAGGAAAAACTCCATGAGATGGCAATAGGAAAAAACCTTGAAAGGAACCAGACTCAACAGGGAACCCATCCTCATTTGGGTGATAACGGATAGCAGGGATTGATCTGCATTCATACTGTGTGTTAGGCAGCTGGAAGTTCAGTATAACAGTCTTTAAGTTAATATAGAATCTAGTTTGTTATTGGAGACTCAGGTAGAATGTAAGAAATCCCAGTCCTGAACAAATGTCCTCAGCGAACGGATACCCAAAATACAAAATACCATAGTTCCTGTTTGTATACTTTTAATTTCATCCAGTGTATATTTTCCTGGGTCCACTATACAGTGTACAATATACAGTGTATAATTCCTCGGTCTACCATACAGTGTACAGTGTCAATATCAGAGTCTGGTATTGTGTTTCTACTATCTGTGTTACTTAGTCATGGATTATGAAATAGTACCAGTGGGTATCACCTGTCTCTATTGTGTGTGTGTGTGTGTGTGTGTGTATATAACACATATACCCACCTTTACCTGCACTTTCCGCTGTCAGTTTGATTCACGGTTTGATTTCACGCTTTATGCCTGAAGGAGTTACCGATGCTTTACATAGCTCAAGTAGAGCAGACATGTAGTTCAAAGAACCGCTCTTTTATTAAACTATTACACCCTTACTCTCTTTCACGTTTCCCTCTCTCCACTTCCCCCCATCCCCCCACACACACCTCCCACGCTTATTCACATAAAGAAAAATACACTATTAGAGATCACAGTGAATCACAGTGTCAGTTCAGAGCACTTTTAAAGCTGGCTTAAAGACTGTAAAGTCTTTAAAGTCTGTAAAGACTGTATCTTTTTTTTTTCTTCATCTGCTTTGTGTGCACGTGTGTGAAGAAAGAGAAAAACAGCATTCAGGTGCAACTCAGGTGTGTAATTTGTATTTGATTAATACCTGCGGTTTTTAAGATGAAGACAGAGCTCACGCGACTCTATCGAGACCTGTTCATAATAGTACAGTATGTGTGAAATATGACTAATTTGCAGGCATGAGACTGATCCTGTTGGTCCGAGTGATCAGCTACATAGAATATAAAATATAGACAGCTGACAAATGAAAGGAAAACACACATTCATGTTAGGACAATAGATAGAATGGATGAACTTTGGCCCAGATTTGATGTATCTCTTGAGCTTCACTGTAGCGATAATCCACGTTTATTTAACACATACTGTTTTCCTTCAGGCTGTGATGATGATGCTGATATTGGAAAGTGATGTTGAAGAGCGTTGTTTAACATGCTGCACCTAAAACTCCTTCAGGTGTTCGACTAGATTGAGATCCATCATTTTCATAGCTCCATTTGATGAGCCCTAATGCCATGTAGATGGGGGTGGAGTCATCCTGGGAAACATAGTAAAAAGTAAGTTTTCCCCAAAGAATAAAGGTGAAGAATTATGTATTGATTTTGTAGTCACCGAGCTAAACCATGCCACTGACCGTCTGCAATAAAAAATGCTTTTAATTTAATTTCATTTGTTTTCATTTTATTGTTCAGTTGATATTTCATTTAACTTTCTAATTTTTTAGGCAGGGACAGATGTTAATCTTCTTTGATAAACATAGTGCCAATCAATCAGGACACCAAGAACAAGAACTTTTTTTGTATAGTCCAAATATTGAAGAAACAGATATGTCATGAGTTTGTCAAAGCCTGTACGGACATGGTACGGAGGGCGAATGGTGGACAGAGGCAGACCTGTCAGGAGTCTCAGGGACTCAGAGTCGCACCAAGCATGGGGAGAACGTGCAAACTCCAGGCACACAGAGGCAGGAATCAAACCTGGCTGGGAGTCAAACCCAGACCCTGGAGGTGCAAGGCGACAGTGCTAACCACTACGCCACCGCGCCGTCTTCTTCTGAGGACGGTAAAGAAGAAATCGACAAGAGCACGTAAGGTTAGCGATGTGTGGGGAAAATGACAGATGATTGTGGGACACTACACCAGTAGAGGGTCTGAGTGGGGCAGATGTGGATGTGGATGTGGGACATGGAAGCAGGTGGGTGATATTAGGCAGTCAGTGAACATTTTGTCCCTGAAGTTGATGCATTAGAACAGAAAAAATGGGCAAGCTGAAGGATTTGAGTGACTTTGACAAAGGCCAAACTGTAATGGCTCGATGACTGATTCAGAGCAATTCAGCTCTTGTGGGATGTTCTGATGTGGTCAGGACAAACCAAAAGTGATCGAAGGAAGGAAAACCGGTGAACTGTGTAAAGCACAGTGTATAAATTCCACATGTGAAACATGATTCAGAACACCTGAATTGTGATGACTGACTTTTCGTTTGACCCTCGACCCTTGCTACAGGAATGTTGTAAAAGTTTCGTACATAGTTTGCATCTCACAGCTACTTGACCATGACTTTTTCTTCCTACTCTCTTGATTTATTGAGTCAATGACAGAAACGTCATCCATCATCTCATTGTTCCAGACATAATCGCATGCCTTTTTTTTTTTTAGCTAAATGCTAAACACTTTTTAATTTGAGGTAACAGGAATTCCACCTTCTGTTCATCTCCGTTTGATCCGACGTACCCTAGGCATCAAGGCCAGGTGCAGAGGAAATGGCCCAGGGGCCGAAGGGTGGGACTTCCTGTCATGTGCGTATAGGAATTTGTCAATCAAACATAAATCATTGATGAGGGAGACAGGAGGAGTGGGTAGTGCTGTGGTTACAGCTTTCTGTCAGGAATGCGTGTGTTCATGTGTCTCCACCTGAAGCACTTGGATGTGCAGGAACTCTAACAAGCGTGTCGTACTAAAAATAAACATTCAGAGAGGTGAATAAGTTGAGTGAGAAAGAGTATGTTGCATAAATGAACATCATGTTTGCTCATAAAAGCACCTCTTCTAGCTATTTAGTTCTCTCTAATTCACTTTAAATAAACATCTGGGTCATAGACTTTAATAAAAAGTTCTCTAAAGAAGCAATTTTCTTTAAAAAAAACTTTTTTTTTTTAATTATTCATTTACATTAAATTATTTTACTCATCTTTATGTGGAAGGTTCCTTGCAGTGAAAAAAACAACAACTGTGGTATGGTCTTAAGTATGAATTCTTTCATTCTTTCTTAAGTTCTCTCTGTCTGTATTTCTTTCTTCACCAGCTAAATTCCCATGAATGCTTCAGCAATCGAATTTTCTTTCTTTCTTTCTTTCTTTCTTTCTTTCTTTTTCTTTGGTGATTTCTTTCTTTCCTTCTTTCTTTCTTTCTTTTTTCTTTCTTTATTTTCTGATTTTCTTTCTTTTTTTTCTTTCTGTAAAGATTTCCTTCCTTTCTTTCTTTCTTTGAGATTTTCTTTCTTTCGTTCTTTCTTTCTTTCTTTCTTTCTTTTTTCTTTCTTTCATGATTTCTTTCCTTCCTTCCCATCTTTCTTTCATGATTTTCTTTCTTTCTTTCTTTATTTTTTTAAAAATTCCTTTTCATTTGATTTTTTGGAATTCCACTTTCCTTTCTTTTTTGTGATTTTCTTTTTTTTCTTTCTTTCTTTCTTTCTTTCTTTCCATCCTTTATTTCTTTTGTGATTTTCATTCTTTCATTCTTTCTTTCTTTCCTTCGATCCTTTATTTCTTTTGTGATTTCTTTCTTTCTTTTTTGTGTGATTTTCTCTTTTTCTCTTTATTAAATTCTGCTTCATTAAATCGTCTTTCTTTCTTTCTATCATTTTTTACTACACTTTCTACTGTCCTTCTACCATTCTTTCTTCCTTTCTACTATACTTTCTTCCTTTATTTCTTCCTTTCATTCGTTCTTTTTCTTCCTTCCTTCCTTCCTTCCCTCCCTCCCTCCCTCCCTCCTTCCCTCCTTTCTTCCTCCATCCCTTCATTTCACAGCTAAATTCCCTTCACCTCTTCAGCAGTCAAGCCTTTAGATCTTTGGCTTATTAGTCTTTATTTGAATCTACAGAGCATTGTATTCTCTAGTAAATTAACCACCACCCTTTGACCTATCAGAATAAACAATTCAACCTTTCCCCTTGTCACAGGCACACTGTAAATTAAAACAATGTAATTTTACCCATCATTCTTTTATTTGTCTTTATTGATTCTAATATACAGTATCCGGCATCATAATGTCATTTATATGAGTCGTGGTTGCATTTATCACAGTTTCACTGGTGCGTTATAAGGCATTAGAGTAAAATGCATTCCTACCAAATGACAGAATTATTTGTATAGTCTTAAACCTGGATAAATATGGCCTTGATTTTGACATCGGTGAAGCTGAAGGTCTGGAGGCCATGCTGAGGCTCGTAAACTTGTGCTGAACGCCACTGGTGTCTCCGTCTGTACATTCAGAACAAGGCACACACACTTGCCGGCAGCTGCAAGCCATTTTCTCTCTTCCCAAAACTTCTTATGAGCGGCCAACAGTGCAGAGGAACACACACACACACACACACACACACACATGTACACATATGTTTAAGTTACATAACACATACAGTAGACAGTATCAGTATACGAGTATGTGAATGATATAGTTAAATGAACAAAACCTCCATATTGTCCTGTATAGACATCCTCATACTTACATGCTACATAATGTTCACCTGTACATAAGGAGGTGAATGTGTGTGTGTGTGTGTGTGTGTGTGTGTGTGTGGTCTCCTGAATGTAAGTGTGTGGATTAGTGCGAATTGCAGGTTCCTAACACCCACACTGCTGCTTTGGGCTTAATTACAGAGCACGGTGTGTCAGGCTGTAAGCGGGCAGAGTCTCCCATGACGGAGCCAAGCCGGGCCGGGCCGGGTCACCACACCCGTGAGGAGATCTGTACCATCCTCCATCTCTTTATGTCTCCTTGGATATTCCACAAAGGTTTCAAAGGCAGCTCTGGCACTGAGCACTCTGCAAACAATAGAAAAAGCATGTCATCTCTTGGTTAAGGGCGTCCTCTAGAGGTAGCACGAGGAACCTTGCATTGCAATTGCAGCAGATATAAGGAAGTCCTGAAATGATCAATGACTTATTTTACTAATTAATCCATTTTTTAAAAGCTGGGTCAGGTGAATTTTTCTGTGCTGGAGTTGGGCTGTCTGGCTTTTAGTTGTATCTTCCATTCATAACATTGGAAAATGTTTACAAGACCCATAAAGAGCCTGTTATTATTATTATTATTATTATTATTATTATTATTATTAACTCACTATTTAAAGCTTATAAAATAAATGGAGTGGAAAGACATTAAACAGTTCTCTGAGCATTTTCAATTTCTACATCAAGGAAGCTGTAATTCTTACTGGAAGGATATAACAAAAGAAATTTCCCAACATTAGATTTTTGTTACATTTTATACTGAAACAAATGTGTATTTTTTCATAAAAAAAATGAAAGAGACTTTTTGATTAAACAGATTAAACTCCAGAATCTTTAGTAAATTATTTAAAGCATCTTGTAGACAATACAAAAAAAAATCTATACATATGATAAAAACTGTAAAGTTGGCGTGTCTGAACATTAAAAATATTTGCAAAAAAAGAATTTCGTGGGGACGTAAGATGGAATTTTTGTCTGTTTGTTTGTGCCAGCATCATATAAAAACTACTGAACGAATTTTAACAGGTGTGTTTGGCCAAAGCTTGAGGTAACATATAGACTTTGTCATCAGAATCGACCCATGGGAAGAAAATGTAAATGGAAAACACCTTTTATATCATATGGGGGAAAAAAATCACTACTTCATCTCAAAATTCAACAGATGGTGCTGTACATTTTTTAATAAATAAAATGTTTTTATTTTTTTAATTTTTTTATTGAAATCTACTTAATAAATGCGATGTCATACCATCATTCCAGAAACTTCACGGTAACATAAAAAAATATATATATATATTTTTTTTAATGCGCTTATGTGTGCAATTACATTCCGCTCGGATGAAGTCGCAGGCACAGCTAGTGTATAATAACTGACATGATAAATGCTGATATATGAAATACTGTATGTGCTGTGTTCTAAAATCTACAGTATATTGTGATAATTTATGTCACAAACGTTTCTGATATCTTTTTAAATGTATATATGAGAGGCACAAACCAGGACTTGTGCTGAAATTTCTGGGAAAAGGTATGCTTTAAGCACAGTATGATGATGATGAGACTCTGAGTCGCAGTAAAACATTTGAATGGTGCAAACATTTTAAAAGAAGGCCGAAAACCCGTGAATGATGATCCTGGTCGAAATGGCTCAGAGCCCACTGCAGTCGTTCCTGTGAACATTATGCGAGTGAATCGCCGCATCCTTGAAAATTGATGGATGACTTGTCACCCACTTATTGAAAGACACGCATCTGTCGGTGTAAACTGTACACACAATCATTCACCAACATCACTTGCACATCACAGGATCTCGGTTGGGAGTTATTGCCACATCTCGCCATACAGTCCTGACTTCGCTCCAAGGCATTTCCACATGGTCGGGCCATTAAAGCAGTTCCTGAGAGGCCAGTGTTTCAGAAGCAGGCATGTCATGGCTCCAGTGTACCGAGGAAGCGCTGAGATAAGTGCATTAGTGTAGCAGAGGATTTAATACAGAAATAAAGGCAGTTTTTACTGTGTTCTGTTATTCTATATATAATATCTATCTATCTATCTATCTATCTATATTAAAAAGTCCTGGTTTGACTTGAACACCCCACATATTTAAAAACATGTATACATTTAGTTACATATTGACTGACAGGAACTTACATTTCAAATTGAACTTTGATCGTTAATATTTAAAAGTTTTAATATTAATAGTATTGAAATAAAAATTCTATTAAATTTTTTTTCTTTTTGTAGACATTACATAAAACATCTTCTAAAAGGCAAAAGTTCTTTATATGTGCAAACCAACATAATGTGCCATGCATCATAGAAATGTGATCCAGAATCCTGACTGCAATGATGTACAGTATTATGTTTTTTAAATGATCTGTACTGTCTTGGCTTAAGCATTTTTTTTAAGGTTGTAAGACTCAAGTGGAGTGACTGAATGACTGATGAAGACAGAAGCAGGTAATTTCCCATGGTATAGTGCTCTTTTACAAATCATCTCTCACCCCTTGAGTTTTATTATTTTTTGTAAGCCGTGACAAATGGCCTCTTACAGTGAAGAGCTGATGACAGCCAACTCCAGAAGAAGTCTCATGAGACTTCTCCCAATGTCGCTGGATGAGGTGTAGAGTTATGCTAAGCAACAGTCAGACAAACATTCCAGTACTTCATCATAAGGTATATTTATTTCCTTGTTTTTAAATCTCAGAGCAAAGCCAGATTTGATTTTTCTAATCAACTTATTATAATAATAATAATAATAATAATAATGAGGCTTATGGAATCCATATCGCTCTTCTACAGTATATCTACAGCTGGTATTTTCATCGATCTCCCCTTGAGTAAATCATGTAGAACTTTGTGTACACAAAAAACACACGAAAAAAAATAAATCCACTCAATGGTTTGCACGTATCTACTTTATTGATCTTGATATTTAACCTAACTTGTCTAGCAACAACAAATGCATTTTATGACTTGCTGTGAAAGTAAATTAATAATAATAATAATAATAATAATAATAATAATAAACCAAATCCAATATTACTTTTGCTCATGTTGATTTAAACACACTGATCGTTTAGTGTTTTTGGCATCTAACGCACACTGTAATGAAGGAAGAGCGATGCTCAGAAAGCTTTAAAGAGCTGATTAGGGAGATAGCCGAGCTGCAGGAAGGAAGTCTGCGCCTCACGCTCGAGGTTAGCGAGCTCCTGAACTGTGGGGGCCAAAATATCCACATGGCCCTTATAGAGACCACCTGAGAGAGAGAGAGAGAGAGAGAGAGAGAGAACATGGGCACGGTTAGGAAATCACCTTAAAGTCTGCATAGTTCAATCAGATGTGAAGTGAGACTATAATTTTTTTTTTTAAATCATCAGGAAAAATATGGTATTTCTATTAAACTGTTCACTTTTTGTTGCATATTTGCATAGTGGCATATTTTTCATGAACACCTAACATGGACCTAACATGTAATCCTTCATGTCATCATCAGTACTGCTGTAGGTAATAACATTTTCTCCTCTTTTTACATCTGATTGATTGAGATTTCTTTCAGAATTCCTTGACGAACCCAAAAATCATTTAATAGTTTTTAATGCGATAATAACTGTCAGTAATAATTAATTAGTGTCTGTATGTGCACGCACACACAATGATGCACACACACACACACACACCTCCAGTGGCGCGGCGCTGTCCGTAAGTAACCTTGCCATCAAACTCGTCTAAGGGCACTTTGATATCTGGCTCGCACTGAGTGATGGTGCACTTCAGGTGGTCCTCGATTTCTCCCAGCAACTAAACACAGAGAAAACAGAAAACACACCACTCCATTGTGACATCACTGTTCGTACAGGTGTGTACTAGCATGAAGTGCGTCTCTTCGTTGCTATCTTCCGCTTTTCTCACCTCTTTCTCGTTGTACCATATAGTGCAGCCTCCCTCCTCCTTTAACCTGGTGTTGTAGCAGCCTCGGCCTCGGCTAGCACAAACATGATACCATACCTACACACACACACACACACACACACACACACACACACACAATTAAAACATTATTAATTTATAGACACATATGTCCAAAACATGCCACACCTACTTGGTTATTAACATGAGGAATGAACCCACAATGCTGGGCTAAACATACACACCTCCACCCCCCCCACACAGCTCCCCCCTCCCCCACACATACCTCCCCCCTCCCCCACACACAAACCTCCACCCTCACAACCACCCACCCTCACACACACACCTCCATCCGCCCCACACACACCTCCACCCCATGATTGGGTGCTTTTATTTATTTACTCATTTATTATTATTATTATTTTTTTTTTTTACCTTCTCCTTCTCCATGGCGACCAGAGAAATGGCCAGGCCCATCCTTCAGAAAAATAAAGATAAATAATGACAAAGAGGAAAAACAAATTAGAAATCAGAAGGTATAAACACATAAATAAACAAATATATGAGAAGGTTTACCGCTCCGCTCTGCCCACTCTGCCGATACGATGCACGTAATTCTGTTTCTCATCCGGCAAGGTCACGTTAATGACTGAGATTAAAGAAAAGTCGATAAGTGAATAGTTACCCTTAATGATGCCAACCAGAAGTCAAAGTGGATTAGTTTTCTATAGCTGCAGGCCTCAGTTGTTTTTATTACCTTTTTTTGCAACAAAGACTGATACTTTTGTATCTTTAATACGACTTATAAAGTAATCACAAGAGCCAAAAAGTCTAATTTACCACTTTATGAGTCTATTATTACTCGTAATATATTTATTGTTAACAATCATTCTAGTTTTCTTTTAAAAGGTTTAGCAATGACCTACAGAACTGACATGGTCTGTTCCTTCTGCTGCTTCGATGTTAGAAAAGTGTAAAAAATCTCAGTGTATAAATAGACAGCAGGTCTCGTTTCATTACACAATCTTGTACAACACAATGTTATAACTGTATAACAGCTTCAGGTTCTCTCTCACGGTGTTCCTGTAAATGCTAATTATTACCCACCGTACGGCACGCCGCGCACGTCGATTCCTCTGGCTGCTACATCTGTGCAAATCAAAAACCTCACTTCCTTTTTCTACAGCGGTATAAAGAACAACACACAGTCAGATACGCAGCATGTTGCATAAGAAAACACAAATAAACAAAACAAAAAAAAAAGACATGACTACCGCTACAACTACTACTAGTAATAATAATAATAATAATAATAATAATAATAATAATAATAATAATAATAAGTGTTACGACCTTGAAGCGTTCCAAGTTGTATTTGCGCTCGTTGGGCTTCCTGTCCCCGTGAAGACAGACACACGAGAACTGATGCCCCTTCTTTTCTGGACCTGACATGATGAGAAACAACGAATGAGCTCAAGGTTTGTGGGTGTTCCTAATAAACTGTATAAGTATTTGCTGATCGGATATGCAGTGCATTCGGGAACATCGTCTGTCCCGCAGCATCTTCACTCAAACCCTCAGTGAGTTGCTGAGGATTAAATGAGGACACGCATCGAGGCTCAAGTATCGTCAGCTCACCTCCGCCTTGTGCAATCAGGTGTTGCTCCATGTTGTCGCAGTCGATCTTCGTCCTGCAGAAGATGATGGCTTGGTCCATCTTGTGCTCCTTGATTGCCCGGACCGCGTACTCGCCCTTTAGGATTTTGATCGCCTCTGACCACATCTCTAATCAAAGCGGTGCAAGAGACACGAGTAAGGCTTAACAGCTTAAGGGCATAACGGCCAGGCTCTGAAAACTGTTTATAAATAATACAAATTCATTTTTTTTATGATATATTAATATAATGATGGATATTTTACTTAAATACCACCACATGCATAATGTAGTTAAACAAGGGTGTAAAAATAACCAGTTACAATTTGCCTTGATTTAAAATACTAGTTTCTCCAGTTTCACAGAATATTTTAAAGACAACTTAACACTGAAAAAAACTTACATTTCTGTATAATAAACGATAACAATATTAATAATAGAACTGTGAAAAAAGTTTTAAAATGATGGAATAAACAAAGCGTCAGAAAAATGATTGACTGAAACAATCAGCCAAAGAGCAGAAATAGAGCTCCAAAGTCGGCTAAAGTGCCCGTATCCCGTGCCCTCTGGTGGGGGTTTAAAAGCCGCTGAAGAGCTCTTTTTCGTAGATACATCATGGTTGTACAATCGACCAGCGTGAAGTCGTGGTTCAGACATAGCATCCTCAGTACTTTGAAAATCTTTCCTTAGAATCAAACTAATAATAGTTCACGGAAACCCCCCTGACAATTTTGCAACAAATATCCTCCACAATTTTTTAATGCCTTGACAATATATAATTTTTCATGCGTTTTAACGCCAAACTATTAAGAACTATATAATTTACTACTTTTGTAACATATATATTAACAGAAATTCGGCTAAAGTTCCATATAAAATATATTACTGTATAAATGTTTTAGTACTGTAGAGAGAACACAATGCGGCTTAGGATGGTGTATTATTACTGTATTTACCCAACTTATATCAAAGAAAACGACAGCGACAATTACAGGACATATTGGGGTAACATTGATATTTTACATTCTAACACTGCGGGAAGTCCAGTAGTGTACAAGTATACAGGTTTACCTTTACATTCCTTTTCCCCCCCCTTTCTTTTTAAATATATTGAGTTTGAAATGGAATTAAAGGGTTTTGGGGTACATGTGGGGGCATATTTAGGTTTAAACTATAAAAATAGGCATTTTTTGACCATATGCAAAATTCGCAGGTGCTCTGGGAAAGTAACCCTCGCGAATTTCAGGAATCAACTGTACAGTATATCCTTTACTACATGCTAGTCACCTAGTTACCTCAATTCGAGCTATTGAGCTGTACGACTTCACAGATACAGATCTTGCGGTCTCTCTAGAAAAGACCATGATCATGTGACCTCTGTATGATTAAGCTCTATGGGATGTTCAGGGAGGGACTTCAAACAATTTCACTGCATCACATGCATGATTAATGGAATGCAGATTTCTGTTGATGTGGAGAGATTATCTGTGATGAGATCATTTACTGAACAAAAGTCTCTTGACTTTTTTTTTTTTTTTTAAAGAGAGCGAGAGAAAAACGGAAGGCTGGTGAGGGACGGCTTATAATTTCTATAATGTAGCCCAAGGCTGTGATGCTGGGGAGCAACTTGGATCGCAGATGTTCCACATTAACGGATGAATCAATTCTAAAATGTACGTTGTTCACCTGGAGTGTTGGCTCCGGGCCTCGTGTTGTCTTTCGCATGCACTTCATCAGTCTGTAACAAAATATTGGAAAAAAAAAAAAAAAAAAAAGTCATTAGATAAACATCTTTTGAGTCTTCTTTTCGTCTCAGTTTTTTTTTTTTTTTTTTAAATAAAACTTTGATGTGTACCCGGATGTGGTTTTTGCCCAGCCTTTCCCAGAGCCTGTCGTTTTTAGGGTTGACGGGGACCACCACATGATGGACCGTCTCAGGCACGGAGTCTTCACCTTTCAGGTCCACCCACGTGGGAAAGTGCATGATCTTCTCCGACAGCTTCTTCACGTCGAAAGAGTGCAGGGTCGCCGAGCACACGATCACCTACAGCAAACGCAAGAGACGTTCACACACTGTCTGGAATGAATACAAATCGTAATCCAGCCCAGTTTTCTTATTAAGCGTATAAACAAGAGCACGGAGAGGCACCTGCAGTCTCTTTCCATCAGAAGTGACCTGGGGGATTTTGTTGTAGATCCTCATGATGAAGTCGGTGTAGCCGGCTGACAGCAGTCCATCCTGGAAACAGATATGTGAGGACAATATGTGAAGGAGGGAATGAAAGCTAGAGGTGCATAAGGTACAGGATTTATCTGTAGACCTACGTACACATTCATCCAGAACCAGGAAGCGGACTTGGGACAGGTCGAGTTTTCCGGTGGATATGAGATCATCGAGCCGGCCGGGTGTGCCAACCACTATATCAACCTGAGAGACGGAGCGAGGACAAGTGCTTACTTGTTCATAAAACATGCTAAAAATTTAAACCAAGTGTGTATACGATTTTTGTGACATCCACATCGGGACAGCATTTCAGATATCAATTAAACTAGTGTAGTTCCATAATAAAAAATACCATCCCAGCACATCTCAACATCCATCTCCAAAATAAGACAAATACAACAATAACAGCGCACTTACCCCGCTTTCCAAAATGGACAGCTGCTCTTTGGCTGCCACACCGCCGATGATTAGCAAATCTCTGCAAAAATACAAACACTATCAGTTTCAGTTTCAGACAACATGAAGCTCCCAGGCCTATAGTAATGCGCCTCTTGTGCTCACCGTAGTTTGGGATTTTCTACGTATTTCTTAAACTGGTTGACGTTGCTGAGGGTCTGCTCAGCCAACTCTTTCGACGGCTCCACGATCAGAGCTTTGGGGGCATTGGAGCTTGTTTTCACTTGACTCAATGTGGCACTGCCTACAAACAGGTGTGCACACACACACACACAGAGAGAATGAGACCATCCCCCTAAACACTTTTTATTTTATAATTTACATAAACAAATGTATTTTACTCACATGAATTTACAACTTACAATATTATTACAAGATACTGGTAAACATGAAAGAAATCTAATTCAACTGCGTTTTGAAATCAACCCAACCATGCAACAACCCAACAACCCAGAAGAACCCAACCATTTAACCCCCAAACCCAAAAACTCAACTTAGCAAAGCAACCCAACAATCCAGGCCAACCCAAAACAACTCAAAACCTCAACCCAACAAATCAAAAATCCAACCCAAAAACTCAGTCCAATCCAACACCAAAATAACCAACAACACTCAACAACCCTGCCCAACCCCAACAACCCAGCTAAAACCTCAACCTAAACCCACATCCTACCCAACAACACAATCTGACTTTACAACTCAACAATCATCCCAACCACAAACAATCCAAAAACTCAACCCAACCACAAACAACCCAAAAACTCAACCCAACCCAACCCAGCTCAACCAACAACCAATCAAACACCTGAACAATCCAACCCACAACAAAACTAACCCAACCATCCAATCAAACCCCTCAACAACCCAACAAAACCACCAACAAAAATTCAACCCAACAACCTAACCAAACCCAACCCAATAATTCAAGAACAAACTAACCAAACAACCCAACCCCATAACAACCTAATCAAACCTGCTAACTACCCAACCTAACCCGCCAATCCACCCGATAACCCAATCCCCAACAAAGCCAACCTTGCCGACATACATGTCTGTGGATAACTACTGATCACCTCACCAGTCTGAGTAGTTTTGACCACGTGACCTTCGGGTGCTTGATCCAGAGCAATGAATCCATCTTTGGGGGCATTTTTGAAAGGTTCTCCCCCAAAATTGAACTTCAGTTCACCATTCTACACATAATAAATGACAATGTATTTTTGATCAATACACAGTACGAACAAAATGTTTAAACATGCTTCATTATGGAATAAATTATTTTAATCTGTCTTTAGGTATGTTTTATAACAATAAAAAAATATACCACATAATTATGAAATACAGTATATTCAGTTTACCTTGAGAACACAGGCAGCAAAGAAGGGTTGATTTCTCAAGTTCTGAGGAATCTCAAACGCCAAGCCCAGATCATTTCCTGATTTAGAGAATTTAAACCATGCACAATGTTTCATGATGAAATTTTGTTTTGTGCCATAAAGTTGCTTAATAATGCTGTGTTAGGGGAAACAAACCATTTTTGGAGAAGGACACATGGCCACTCTCCAGGTTGATGTAGCAGCCGATGGTGTCATGCATAGTGAACTCCTGTTAAAAAAAAAAACACAAAACAAAAAAAAACACATGATTGCATGAGAGAGGTCACCTGAACTAAAATGAACATGTGTGTGAGAATGTGTGTGTGATAGCTTACCTCTCCATAACTATCAAACTGTTTATTGTGGGATTTCTTCCCCGTCCCTCCGAAGCCAAAGCCATACTTATCTGTACCTGTGTGTATAAACGCAGCTTTTTAAACTGTGTTGATTCTGAATTACATTAATAATTAAATATTTTGACCATTATGTTAATGATTAATTATTTTCATCAGTGCTCCTGCAGAACCAACAGTCTTAGTGGCTGAAATTGGAGAATGTTGTATGGTATGATCTACCATCTCAGTTATGAGTTAAATGCTTGCCATTACTGCTGGTTGAGGCGTCATTCCAAGTTGCTGCTAGGATGTCACAATGGTATTCCTGGTGGTTGCTAGGGTGTTACTATGGGATCTCACATGATTGCTAGGTGGAATGTTCTCACTTGGCTTTTAGGATGCTGATATGTGGTTGTTATGGAATTCCTGGTTGTTGCTAGGTGGATGCTATGGTATTCCAGTTGGTGGCTAGATATTGCCAAGATGTTGCTTTTGTATTCTCGTTGGTTGCTCGATGTTGCTAAGTGGTTGCTATGGTATTTTAGTGGTTTGCTAGATGTTGCTAAGGTATTCCTGTTGGTGTCTAGATGATCCCAAGTGGTTGCTTGGTATACCTGTTGGTGGCTTGATGTTGCCAAGAGGTTGCTACAGTATTCCAGTTGGTGGCTAAATATTGCTAAGTGGTTGCTATGGTATTCCAGTTGTTTGCTAGATGGCTAGGGTATTCCTTTTAGTGGCTAGATGCTGCTAAGTGGTTGCTACAGTATTCCAGTTGGCGGCTTGATGTTGGCAAGTGGTTGCTTGGTATTCATGTTGGTGGCAAGATGTTGCTAAGTGGTTGCTACCGTATTCCAGTTGGTGGCTACATATTGCTAAGAGGTTGCTATGGTATTCCAGTTGTTTGCTAGATGGCTAGGGTATTCCTTTTAGTGGCTAGATGCTGCTAAGTGGTTGC
>JAQMYJ010000012.1:30098344-30118925 GCA_030014305.1 Clarias laeviceps | reverse complement strand
ACTGGTGTGTATATATATATATATATATATATATATAAGATGTATGTTTACACGATGAAAGCATTTAATCAGAAGCGCAAAGTAGTTTTGCTCGCTGTGAAGCCAGAAATGAACCAAATAGCGAGGACCCAGTAGGGACCCCTGAGGCCCACAAGATACATTTTGTTTCTTCAACTTTGAGATGATGATAGGCCTTCCACCTTTTCAGGTAAATCCCACTTTCTGCATTATGATGGGTTACAAGAATTTATGTGATGCGTCTCATATGTGATTTAAATAGATGTTTTACTATGTATGAAACAATGACCCAATCAGTGCTCCTTCAGACAGAGATGCAGTGGATGAACAGAAACACAGGTGGGAGAGAGTTGTTTTCGCAGAATTTACCAATCAGGAACAGAAGCAAAATTTCCCTCCCATGTCACCTAATGTTACTTCCACGTGGGTCAGACATTCATAGACAGAATTTAATTATTCTAACACGAGAAAAACGATCAGATCAAGTGTTTACATGGCTAATATTTATTTATTTATTTATTTATTTATTTATGCATTGAAAAGATAAGCGAAAAATGTGTAAAAAAAATATTTTTTCATTTCTATTGGGTGTGCAGATCAGGAGATTATTCATATTATTAGTTGAATATTAGGATCTGTGTGTCATTCTTAAACAAACAGTGTCCTCCTTCACTGAATACAGTAAGAGCAGCGTGATGAAGTGAAGATTTTGCTTTTCAGTTCAAGCCATTTTCTCTGTGTCACTAATGAATATCAGTATAAATATTTGTGGATTTTGAGCCTTTTTTCTGCCTGTATGGTTAACATGGTTAAACATTCACATCTGGAGTATAAGTTTAAGTACGAGGGGCATCGGTTCTAAAACGTATCAGAAGGTAGTGCAGGCATCCCAGAATTGGAGTAATATGCTCTCGTTTGCGAGTGTTAATAAGGAGGCAAGCGACAGCGTTTTGAACTGTGAAATGTGCAATCCATTAAGGCGTGATTGAGGGAGGCCATGACACAAAGCATTTCAGAGTCAGTAAATGGCAGGAAAGGCTTCACCTTGGGAAGAAACTATTCCTTATTAGTGTATTAATCTGAGTTTCAAATTAAATTCAAAAGCTTGCTGTCAATTGTTCCTCCCAAATTCCTTACAGGTGGTTTTATAAAATAAAGCCAGACACCCAAAATCAACATTGCCAACACATAGTAAAACAGCCAAAAAGGGCCACGTCAGTTTTATCCTAATTATCTACAGCACACTTAATAAAATATAATTAATAACTGTGATTAATGGAAAACTATCTCCATAATCTTAAGGTAACTTTGATTAAAAAAAAAAAAAAAAAACGGTTGTACAACAGCTTGTTTAAGAACATCTGGAACACAACCAGTACTGATGAGGTATTAATAAATCAGAGAAGGCTAGGTCCAACTAAACATCTGTTTTAATAGTCTCAGTGGGATTGAGTCACCAGGATGGAAGGGCGGTTTCAGTCGAAGCGTTATGAGTTCAGCCCGTCTGCATTGTTCTAATGGCCTGGGTGGGAGAGTTTAGCCAGGGCTGCTGGTGTGATTGTGTAGACTTACAGCTATAATGAGCAAGGGAGTCCTAAATGTCTGGCTTGAAAAGTTTGATACGTTCATTAGCAGAAGAGTGGGACGGAGGACCATTCGTAACATAACAATGAGTGTTTAAAAGCAGCAGAAAAGTGGTCAGCTGTCAACAGTTTATCATGTGCATCTTACAGATGGATATCTTTGGTCGCATAAATTATGAAGAAATAGCAATTTCAAAATCGACAGTGTAATTATCTGAAATGTGAAAAATATATCATTGATATTCAAAGATAGTCTATGAGTGAGTATCAAATTCAGTATGTGTCCCTTGATATGCATAGAATCATAAACCATCTGCGTGTTGTTAAGAGTCGATAGTTTATAAGAAAAAGAGTCTCATCATGAGGTGATGAGGTCTTCTGTAAAATGCACATCAGCATGAAATCCACTCTTCGTAGAGCCACCTTGTACCCTAACGAACAACAACGTACAATGTTCGTGGATCATTTAGATTCAGAAGACATTTCCAGAACCCCATATTCCTACGGTAACTGTAGGTATGCCGCAAGAACACATTAAGTTGTTCCAATGAGTATCTTACGGCCTTCCTATGAACACCGTATGAACCGATATGGCATATATCTTTTTGAAACAAAAGTAAGGCGTTCACCAGGTGGCAGTACGTCATTTGTGCGGTGTTTGTGACGTTCTTATATTGGCTGTATAAAAGCCTTATGACTGCTGTACAATTCCACAGTTTCTGCTGAGAGTTGTCAATAGGTAACAGCTCATTCCTTCACCATTTCTTAAAAACACTGAGGTATGCCATGTAGTCACCTTCTCACTCGCGGTCCAGCTCAGAGGTCTCGTACTGCCCATAGAGGTGTCGCCTCTCTATCAATGGCCGCACCCAGGTCTCTTGGGATGGACTCCAGGCCCCGAAACCCTGTACCAATATTAAGCTGTATAGAAGATAAATGAATGAATGAATGAATCCAAATAATGGTATGTGATATTTCGTATTTCTTTGGGTAAAAATCTTGTCAAAGGTGAAAAGTAATGTTTATTTATTTGGCAACATTTTTAAATGGCTGCTTAAGCAAAATAATGAAAAATCTCTTAATGGAAAGCGGCAGTACAAATGTTTGCTCTGCATTATGAAAATGTAAGAATTTTATTTTAATAATTCCTGTATGTTTTTTTTATTTGATTGTTTATTGCAGTTTTATTGTATATCGTGTACATTTTGTTCATTATCTTGCAGCACTACTATCTTGCTTTGCGCTATGATCACATTGTTGACAATCGAAATATAAATATGTAGAAACCTTAATTTGTAGAATACTTTATTAGAAGATAATCCGATAGTTTGGACAGAACTTTAAAAAGTGTTTGTCTTTAGTCCTTTTATATAAGTCGAGGGAAGACGGAGCATCTGCGGTGTTGCAGCTGGCAGATGGAAAGCAACCTTACGCAAGTTATCAGTTTGTTCCTGGCTATCTAACCCTTCAGCTGTATTCTCATTCACTCTTCTTTTTTTTTTTCTTCTTTTCTCTTTATGTGACACCTCTGCAGTAATGGAAAGCTCCTGGCTGTGGTTCAGGACCAGTGTGTGGAAATTAGGTAATTCCTCTCATCGATCATTTTGCCCTCTTACAGGAATTGGTGTGTTTCTCACCTTGCTGTTGTCAGAGGTGTTGTGCTCAGCAGATCTGCACATCAGACAGATAGCTTAGCACAGATCCTTTGTTTTATGTGTGTGTGTGTGTGTATGTGTGTGTGCGCTTGTTTTTCCTCGTTTTTTCCCCCCCGTCTCCACTCAATGGTATATTAAAACAAAATGGGAAAAGTATGAGCAAACGGTATAGAAGTGATTTATCTTTATTATCGACAGCTAAAACAAGTGTAAACACAGTTCTTCTTAGCGTAGGGGTTCAAATTGCTTAAAATTCTCCAAATGCCTTGTAGCACTTGCTGCTCTAATGCACTTAGGCTTTTTTTTTTTTTTTTTCTTTTACCGTGAGCCCGTTCACTCTTGAACGGGTTTAAACAGGATGCAGTGCACTTTCTTCTTATCCATATCATGAACTAGAATAAATCAAATGTAAAGAGCCAAGATAAAATGGTTTAGAGTAAACAAATATAGAACAAATATAGAGCTTTACAAGCATTTTTTTTCAGACACTCAAATTCAATTCAAACATTTATGCACACATGTTTAAGTGCAAAGGTCTGTGTTCCCTTGATTCCTGAATAAAGACTGTATTTCTATTTTATGGTTTATTTGCAAAGTATATAGAAGTTCATGCTCACTTAAGAGTGTTTAATGTTCTGTGGAAAACCCGTTACAGTGATTAGGTCCAGTCGCGACCCAGGACAGCAAATGCACTCGCTGGCTACTTCATTAGGTACACCTTGTTAGTACTGGGTTAGACCCATTTTTTTTTTTTTATTTAATTAAATTTTTTACCTCAGAAATGACTTAATTCATCTTGGCATAGATTCAACAAGGTGCTAGAAACATTCTTTAGAGATGATGATGACCTCACACAGTTGCTTCACCACCAGCTGGAGCTGTTAATACTGTACAGTATCAAAGGCAGGATAGATCTGTGCTTTCATGTTTTGTATGTCAAATTCTGACCCTACCATCCGAACATGACAGCAGAAATCAGGACACTTCTGACCAAGCAACGTATTTCGGTTTTCTCCTGTCAAATTTGGAGAGCGTATGCTAAATGTAGCCTCGGCTTCCTGTTCTTAGCTAACAGGAGTGGCGCCCGGTTTGGTCTTCTCCCGCTGTAACTCGTCTGCTCCAAGGTTTGACAGGTTTTGTTGTCAGAGGTGCTGGTCGCCATTTTCCCCTTGTGTTAATGAGATGATATTTGAGTTACTGTTGCTTTTCTATCAGCTCAAACCAGTCTGTCCATTCTTCTCTGACCTCTGGCATCCACCAAGCATTTTCACCCAGAGAACTGCTACTCACTAAATATTTTCTCTTTTTCAGACCATGCTCTGTAAACCCTAGAGATGGTTGTGTGTGAAAATCCCAGTAGATCATCAGTTTCAGAAATACTCAGACCACTAACAACCATGCCACGTTCAAAGTCACTTAAATCACCTTTCTGCCCCATTCTGATGTTCGGTTTAAACGTTAGCAGGTTGTCCTGATCATGTCTACGTGTCTAAATGCAAAAATGATGCCATATGATTGGCTGATTTCATTTGTGCGTTAACATGCAGTTGAACAGGTGTACGTAATGAAATGGTCAGTGAGTGTAGACTTAAATATGCTTCATTAGTGTGTAAATAACACTGTGAAGAACCTGTTACTATGAAAACAGTAACAAGCAAATCGTCTTCCTGGTGTGATCTCAGATGTATTTTTGAGCTGTTATGTAGGTGTATTTCGTGATCTCGCATATCTGATGAAAGAATAGCGAATATGATTATCTACTTGAACATGCAAAGCAGTAACCCGTTACTCGTTATGGTGTTTTTTTCAGGTCAGCGCGAGACGAGTTTGGATCCGTCATCGGGAAATGTCAAGGTACAGTACGGCGATGCTCTTTCATCATTTGTCATTCTTTCTTATTGCACTTTTCCAAGAATGACATTTCCTTTTTATTATCCAGTCGTTGATTAATAAAATGATGAACCATCTTTTTTGTATGCCTGCCTCTCTATTGAAGGCAACATGACCAGGGTACACCTTAAGTCGCAGACACAATGTAGACCAAAGTGAATAAAAGTGTGTCGGTGCTCAGTGCTCTCTGAACTGAAGTGCTCTCACCTGTTGGGGTTATCCAGTTCACACCCGTCCTCGTGATCTCTATTAAAGATCTGGTTCAGATCACTAACATTTTCTGTACAAAGGATTATACATGGCATACACTGTGATTGTTTACAGTACATCCAGAGGATATTAGAAGTTTACACGCCCTTTTTAGAATAGCAGGCAGTAGCACAGATAGTGAGTTGACAATGCAATGCAGCGGTCATTCAAATCAGTCACACTCTTAATTATGCATCATTTTATAACTTAATATAATTTATAGTCAAGTCAAGTAGGTTTTTATTGTCATTTCAACCATATACAGTCCAGTACACAGTGAAACAAAACGGTGTTCCTCCAGGACCAAGGTGTTACTGTACATACTGTACATGTAACATAAATTTTCTGAAACTATTTAGCTAACTAGGACACTTAATTAGCTAACTATCTAAGACAGAACAAATTGACACCATAAATGATCAAAAACTATTCTAAAGTACTATATAAAAGACAAAACTGAGTTGCATAAGGAATTCACCCTCTGTACAGTTGGGAAATCTAGAATGGGAATGTGAAATCTAATTTCAATTTATCATGGGGGCGTCTATGGGGATAGTCTCACTTTTGGACTTCTCCCCAGTGGACATTCGAGGAACTACATGTTTTAGCTTCATTTTTCAGAACCAGAAGTTGTCCAAGGGTAAAATCCAGGTATGAAAGCTGTGGTGTGCAAAGACAAAGAAGGTACGGGTTATCAACCAGGAGACAGTTTTTTAAAAAATTTCCAAAGCATTGGATGTACCATGGAATGCTGTAAGTACAATGATCAACAAAGAAAAATGTGGTGTCTAAAATTAATGAGAAGACCAGGAGAAAACTAGCCAGGGAGGCTGCCAAGATTAAAAGAACTGCAGCAGTTTTTGGCCAGCACTGGTTGCTCCCGATGTGTAAAGACTTCTCCCGAGTTCTTTATACAGCAATGTGCAAAAGTCCTAACCCTTCTTTATTTCTTCGTAGTTTGTTTTCAAAGAGCCAGACTTTCTTGTGTTTTTCAATGTAGTCTTGAGGAATAGTTCTCCAGGCTTCATTTTCAGTCCTGTCCCTGTACCCGAGCAGTTTCAGAGGAGTGTCTTTTGTTTGCTAAGCCACACAGTGTGACCTACTGTATGGATCATTCAAACATTAAAACAAAACATTAAACTTAAGACGTCAACCAGTGAGAAACAGGTGCAGATGATGACAGATGATCAGGCCGGTGATTAGTATCCCGGTGATGCTGAGTGGTTGGAACAGACGAGAGGAGAAATGAGGTTGCTGCTGAGGTTGTTACATAAACAACCAATTTTTAAACTGTATCCTTAGGAACCTTGAAGAAGGTTGAAGGTTCCCATTTCTTTAATGCAGTGTACATAATTTAATTTAATCTTAAAAATGAGTCGCTCAAGACATTTGCACACTGATGTATGACTTGAACTTTTCATCTAAAATACTAAAAGATATTGCAAAAAATATAAGAAAAAATATAAACAATAAAAATAAGAAAAACATCTCCATGGAGAAGCATTGTGGTTGCTGATGTTGTTTTTTTTTTTTTTTGATCTGTAAACAATCGACTGTGGAGCAAATGGAGAAAGGTCATGTGGTCTGACAAGTCCAGATTTACTCTGTTCCAGAGTAATGGATGCATCAGGCTTAGAATAGAGGAGGTTGAAGTGATGCACCCATCATGCCAAGTGCCGACCATCCAAGATCTGTGGTTGCTTCTGTTCAGCAATGGTATTTACCCAGGTGATGACCTGAATATACTGAATTACCAGGTTTTTGTTCAATCCATGGATTTCTTTTCTTCTCTGATGGCGCAGGCATATTCCACCATGACAATGCCACGATTCATCGGGCTCCAATTGTGAAAGAGTGGTTCAGGGACCATGAGACATCATTTTCACACATGGATTGTCCTCCACAGAGTCCACACTTTAACACCACTGGGAATTTTTGTGATGTGCTTGAAAAGACTTTACACAGCTGTCTGACTCTCCCATCATCAACACTGGATCTTGGAGGGAAATTAATGTTTCTCTGGAAGAAAATAAACGTTGTGTGATTGCATAAGCTTATCAACACAATGCCACGACTGTAATCAAAGCAAGAGTCGCTCCAGTGAAATATTAGTGTGCATCTTTTTTTTTTTGGCAGAGCTTAGAATGTTTCTCATTTTATAATGAGCATAGTTCCTAGCTAAGAACATGATTTAGTCTCTGTATGTACGTATCCCGTCCCATGTGTGTCTGTTCTATGTTTTCGACAGTTCTTCAGTTTTTTTAGGAGAGCGTGATCTATCTTACACGGCTTTATCTCCACATTTTCTTTTAAATTTCAGCTTTGTAATTTATAGCCTCAAAACTTTATTTCATGCTTTGTGAAGCATTCAGCTCCCACACAGATGAGCTCCCACTACACACTCACTCTCATTTCATGACGGTGATGGAGTTAATTTCAGCCCTTTTAATACTTTAAAAGACTTTTAAAAAAAATAGGAGTAGCATATTTAGATTTTTTTGTGTGTTCATTCTGTGCTCTCTTGGGTGATTATATCAGATTTCCAGCGATTTAGTGGTTATAAATGTGCTGCATCTGATCTGTTACTTCTCTTTCTCTGATAGCCCTGGTCTTTTCGTCTTTCTCACTTTTTCCTTTTTTACACAAATTGCACCATGCAGGTTTTTTTTTTTTTTTTGGCAAACCCCATTCTCAAGAAAAAGAAGAAATCAATGAATAGGAAAGGAAGCCCTAAGGTTTTGCCTGAGTAAACTCAGGGTTAGAAATAATGGAAGACAAAAGAAGGACATTAAGTGTCTGAGGGTCTTTAAGCAGACTAATTCTTTCCTGTAGGTTTCACTTGAGATTTAATTTATCATTGATTAGCTTTTATATGGATCGATCATGCCTAAAAACATTTAAAAAATGTTGGACTCATTAACAAAATGAGGTCAATGAACGCATAAGCATGAATGACATTTATTTATTTTTTTATTAATTACTGAATTTATTTTTTGCTTTAAATCAGAAGGAATCTGAAAGCATATTTATAAAACCATTTACAAACAATTTCGAGTTCAACATTGTACAGTGAGAAAGATTATTCACAAGTGGAAAGCATTCAAAATGGTTGCCAGTCTTCCCAGAAGTGGACTTCCAGCACAAGTCAGACCGTGCAATGCTCCGAGAAATACAAAAAACCCAAGAGTTACATCTCAGACCCTACAGGCCTCACTGAGCATGTTAAATGTTATAGTCCCTGACAGCACAATTAGAAGAAAACTGAACAAGTACAGTTTGCGTGTAAGGGTTTTAAAAAGAACATCAAAGCACAACTGTGGTTCACAAAAAAATAACAACTCTTCTGTCAGATGAGACCAAAGTGTAGTTGTTTGGCCTTAATGTCCAGCGCCATATTTGGCAAAAACCTCAGACCCACTGGTTTGGGCTTGTTTTTGCAGACACAGGACCTGGGCACCTTAAAGTCCTTGAGTCGACCATGGACTCCTTTACATTCCAGAGTATTCTAGAAGCAAATATGAGGCCGTATGTCTGACAGCTAAAACCTGGTCGAAATTGGGTCATGCAACTGGATAATCATCCGAAGCACACCAGTAAGTCTACGTCAGAATAGCTACAGTAAGTCTACGTCAGGAGGTTTTGGAATGGCCTAGTCAAAGTCCAGACCTCAAACCAGTTGGAATGCTTTGGCGGGACCTTTAAAGAGCTGTGCATAAGTGATTGCAAAGTCAAAGTCATTGGGGTACTGGGTGTTGACCACATGTTTTTATTATTATTTTTTTTTTCTTTCTAGTAAAATTTTTGTTAAATAAAGAATGGGACAGTGAAAAAAAAAAAACGTTTTATACTATTATTGCCTGAGGTTGTATTTGACTAATACTGAGATCAGATGTCTTTTTAATTATGTTTTTACACAAAAACATAGAATTAAGAGGCGGCCCTAACATTTACACATGACTGTTTATACAGTTGATTTATTTTGTAGATAATAGAGAGTATAAACGATTGCAGTAAATCTGTAGTTCAGGTGAGATGGTGTGGTGTGTCTTATTCTTCCTCTGAAGCCGGTGAGCATTGCGCACTGAACTTTTGTATTTTTAGTTTGAAACTTGTTCATATGCAAGTTTATTTCAAGTTTTATCAGCTCTATAGAGGTACTGTATTTTATTTTATGACAAAACCATATGATTGAGAACGGCGTGCTTTCTTTGTGGCTCTGCTCTTTAAGTCAGAATGGCGTTTTTATTGCGAGTACATCATAGTGCTGACTTTGCACATTTCCTATCTCTATTTATGTTTTTTTTTTCTTTTCTTTTCCCCTTCCCCTAAACGTAGATTTATGACGAGTACGTCTGCCCCGGCTCCGTTGCGGCACGCTCATCACATGTACTTAGGCATATTAGTTCCAGCGCTCGGTCCAGATTAATTAGCCTTTAGTAGAAGAGAGTTGATTTATGGTCTCTGCTGAGCCCTTTCTTTTCCAGGTATTTATCTTTAGAAAGCATCATCGCTCATCCGGAGTTATCGAACCTTCCTTCTTTCCAGCACGTTCTGTTATTTCTTTTTGATCTTGAATAGAAATAGCAAGCTTGCCTTTTTTTCCCCTAACCTCTTGCGCTGTGGTGGAGATAAGAAAGTTTCATTGCTTTTGATTGAAATTCCCATGATTCACAGCTTCACACAACAGAAGCCTGTTTTTACACTTAGTATTGGATCTTTTGTATTGAATGCATGTGAGCAAGTTGAGTTTTATTGTGCGGAGTAAGTCATGTGACCTCTTTCTTAGGTCTCTCTCAGTAGCGTTACAGCCCAAGGGTGGTTAACGGCTACATTGATCCGGCTTTTTGGACTTGTGTCCTATTTGATTCCAACATCCTGCGCCTGAATGACTCCCAGGTTCCCTGTCGCCTTTCATGTTACAGGTAACTTGGGAGTTTTTTTTAAACGTTTTTTGCAGCATTTAAAAATAATTAAAATAATTTCTACTGACCTCTGCGATATGACACAAATATCATATTACGATACTCTAAAGGGATACATTATATACACAGGATATTTAAGCTAGCTATCAGAGGTGGAAAGAGTAATAAAATTTTGTACTCAGGAAAAAGTACTATTACTTCAGTGAAATTTTACTGAAGTACAAGTAAAGTTACCAGTATAGAAATTTACTCAAGTAAAAGTAAAAAGGAGCTCATTAAAAATTTACTCAGAGTAAAAGTTACAGAGTTACTTTTTTTAACAGGATGGATGGTTCTAGTGTAGTTCAAAAAAGATATATAAGCGGATATATAAATCTCGAACTAGTTGTGTTTAATTGAAGGAAGACCTTTGCATAATAAAACTGTTGCCTTTCTTGTGCTTGAAATCAAAGTGGTCGCTTAAATATGACCAGGGGTTTGATCATAAGAATTTGATGGCATTTCGCTTTCAGCTGGGTCTGCATCACTGGCATCTGTTTTGTCCGTCTCCATCATTCTTGTGAATTTAGCGCATTTGTTCTCCTCGCCCATCAGTGGTTTCCGGGGTGCAATTTTTTTCCTTCCCCATTGCATTATTTTTTATTATTTTTCATTTTCAATCATTTATTTTTTACTCAGTAGCAAATACGATTTAAAATGTAGCGAAGTACAATACTTATACTTAATACAAAACATACTTATTAAAAGTAAAATTACAGATTTTAAAAACTACTTTTAAAAAGTAGAAGTACACAAACAAATCTACTCAATTACAGTAACGTGAGTAAATGTAATTCATTACTTTCCACCTCTGCTAGATTTATTAAAACACTATAAATCAGGTGCTTTTGCTAACTAGCAAGCTTTTCTTAGGGAGCTAGTCTCCAAAAAAGGAGAAAAATGTGGAGTTTTACTGTAGGAATAATAAATAGGAGATGCGTACAGTATCAGGCAAACGTTTGGACATAGTGTTTTCTACATTCTAGAATAATATTGGATATTTCAAAACTGTGAAATTTCACATATGCCATTTGGTAATTAAGTAACAAGAACAACAGTGAGTTGTTATTTCAAGACATGAAGGCCAGTTGATTTGGACCGATTAGTTTTTGCAGAGACCGGCAGAGACAGACAAACACACATGCGCCGTGATGTGTCTAAAGTTCTCTGTTTATTATCATCCGCAAAGAGAGAATATTTAAGCTTTTGGCCTGGTGCCTTGAATCACGTACATCAGAAAAAACAGTCGTTAACAAGTTGTAGAGAGACCCGGAGACAGACAGGAGACGACAGGAAATACATTAGCACTTTCCGGTTAGACAAAAAGGTTCCAATGGACATAAGCTATTTGTATGTTTACTCGTCTGGATACAGACTGCAGGAAGTGTAACCATATAAGGAATCAGGAAACACAGTGAGGGGGGTGTTTTATGGACATAGAGTTCACATAAATATTACAAAACCTGTGTCCAAACTTTTCTCTGGTATTGTATATACAGTAGCAATGAGCCTTGTTTATTAATCTTTTACTAAAGTTGTGTGTAAATCTTTGCGTAAACCAACTAAAAATGTTTGTTTTTTTGAAGAACTTAAGCATGGCTTCATTACGTATTACAAATTACTTGATACTATCTATACTTAGTAGATAATTGGTACACTAGACCAGCTATCAACTAGATAGATAGATAGATAGATAGAAGTGTTACTCGCATCCTATGATAAATTCATTTATTTCTGATTTTTGTGTCTCAGAGTGTGTCAAGGCAGAAAAAAACTTTTTGGGGAGAAAAATAAGTGATTTTGACACTGATTGGTTTCCCAGACTGCTGCACATCATTAATAACACTCAATAACAAATACCTAATACGGAAACATTCCCATTTGTTTTGCGAAGTTGAAGTATTGTTTTAGTTTCAGCTTTGCCAGCTACTTGGATTTCAGTATCCCTCTAACAGTCTGGCAATTTAATATCATTTCTCTTCTTTATATCAGAACATGTACAAGTTCATTTCTTTTTACTCCTGAATCTCATTCGCTGCCTTTCCAGAAAGTGATTACAAGCCTGTCTAAGCACTGAAATTACATCAGGTTACAGAAAGCGCCAACGTGAAATGCAGGGTTCTGTGTCAACAGGTGTGTGTGTGTGTGTGTGTGTGGGTGTGTGTGTGTGTGTGTGTGTGTGGGTGTGTGTGTGATGTATTATTAAGCTCTGAAGCCCGTGTGAATGAGGAAGCTTTAGTGATTAATGCTGCAGGATCTTTAGCCGGAATGGAGAATATTAAAGTCACACAACCCTAAAACAATCATTTTTTAAAGGTTGCGTCGTGTAACACGCCATGAAATATTCATGACCTTGAGCGATAATTGATTGCCTTTGGAGATCGTGCAAACTTCTTAACTGGCGAAATGTGCAGGGAAAAGTTTCTCAGAGTTTGACTGATTACACAGTGGCTGTGATTACTGCTGAGCTCCTCAAGTGGGACCCTGTGCACCAGAGACCTCCTCCAAAAGAGTCAGAGTGTTAAAGTTCTACTTGTTTCTTACTCATTCCCTCCCTCACCAACTCCCTCACTTACTCCCTCCCTCCCTCACCAACTCCCTCACTTACTCCCTCCCTCTCTCACCGACTCACTCACTTACTCCCTCCCTCCCTCACCGACTCACTCACTTACTCCCTCCTTCCCTCATCGACTCACTCTTTCCCTCACTGATTCCCTCCCTCCCTCCCTCATCGACTCACTCTTTCCCTCACTGATTCCCTCCCTCCGTCCCTCACCGATTCACTCACTTACTCCCTCCCTCACCGACTTACTCCCTCCCTCATCGACTCACTCCTTACCTCACTGATTCCCTCACTCCCTCCCTCACCAACAGACTCCCACACTGACTCACTTCCTTACTGACAAACTACCTCACTGACTCACTCCCTCCCTCACTGACTCACTCCCTCTCTCACTGACTCACTCACTCTCTTAATGAATCACTCCCTCACCAACTCACTCACTCACTCACTCCCTCCCTCCCTCCCTCACCGACTCACTCCCTTCATCTCTCACCGACTCCCTCCCTCCCTCACTCACCCACTTATTCACTTACTGTCAATGACTCACTCCCACACTCCCTCATTCCCTCACTCACTCACTTGCTCCATCATTCTCTGACATTTATTTCTGCGCTACTGTCTTTCCTTTAATCCAAACTTTATTTTTCAGTGGTCCTTGTCTAATAACACTACCTGTTTTGATCCTCACCTGTCTCCCTGGCTTGATTGTGGATTGTCCTTGTGTCCAGGATTTGACCATGGCTATGTACAATGAATTATACTTAATGTACACTTTGAACTTATGTACTTGCTCACTTCAGGATGTTCTCACTCAATTGGATCTTCTTCTTCTTTCTCTCCCTCTCTCTGAATAGCAGGAGTCGCCATATGGTCGAAAAAACTTTTGAAAATGAATAATACTGCGCTCTAACAGCCACATGTTCACATTAATAATCAATTACTCCATTATCCCCGGCAGCATGATTCATTTTACCCCCTCCTGTGTTGAGTCTTGAGAAAGGCGGGCGCCTTCAAAATCTGTTGTTAAGTCACATTTAGCTGAAGGAACTTATCAGCTTCATTAATCTGTCTATAGGCTCACATCTAGCTGTATCACTAGCGTTCGACTCAAGCTGACTAGCTGAAGTTTAGCTAGCTTATATGGAGTGAAAATATCTGTCTACTTCTGATAAACAGGTTCTGATAAATGGTTATCATTATATTATTATTACAATCAATTAATCTATGTTCATTATGTACATTATTTACTAACTTCCAGAGAGCTCTCCAAGTAAACATCATCACAACGTTCAATCACAATGTTGAAAAATCACTTTTAACTATTAAAGCAGCTCTTGGATTGGATGAACAACTCAGAGTGTTCACTCTAAAATGTCTAAACAGTAGCATGGCTTCGACATCACTACTAACTTTTTGTTTTTTTGTTTGTTTTTTGCATTGTAGTGCCGAAGGACCCGTCTCCGCAGTGGAAGAAGGTGGCGTGGAGTCATGACTGCGCTCTGCTGGCGTACGCCGACAGCACTGGCACCGTGCGAGTCTTCGACCTGATGGGCAGCGAGCTCTTCATCATCCCGCCAGTAAGCACCTCGTCCCTGTCGGCTTCTCTCTAAGGATCGCTGTAGGGACCCTTTTGTCTGTGGAACGACATAAACGTACTGCAAGAGATTGTTGGAAAATAATTTATATATTTCATATACGTATGTTTCTTCTCAGGTCGAGTGGAAGTTTAGATGATCTCTTGCTGGTCTGTTCAGTTCATCCAATCCATGGGTCGGATTTCGATTCGGAGTCAATTTACATTTAAAAAAAATATTTTAGCTAACTCAAAAAGATTAAACCATCTAAAGTTGACGTTTCCTTCAAAATATACCACAGCTCTTGCAGAATATATAAACCTCCTGCATTTTCCACAAAAGTACCGGCAAAATACAGTTGTTTTTGTGAGATTTATCTTCTTTTGAGTGCAATACCATCACCTACTGGACTGGAGTTTGGAGCAGATGATTATTCTTTGTACGAGACATGACGTTTACTAGACGCTTTTTTGAAACACTTTGTATGAAACAAATCAGGCAGTAAGCATTAGAGATATTAAATTGAATCAAATCGCAATGCCTAAGAATATTATCGAAACGTAAGGACAGTCTGACTGACGTACCATTCTTTCGACATGATTTTTCTATCTTGTGACATGATCTTTAATAAAAAGGAATCTAGTCCAAAAGAAGCCGTGATGCAGATAATCAGCAGACAAACCGCCGTTACTTCCCTATGGTGAGAACAGACCTGATTGGCTTTAGGTGACCTCGCCTTTACCACTTGGATTTGATGTTGCACTCAAAGCTCCCCTTAAGTCCTTCCATTGCAATGAGCGAGTCGTTTATGATTATGTGGTTAACTGTCCTAAACCAGTTTAACCCTGTTTCTCTCTCTCATTTGCATGATATCATCGTTCGTTTGAAACCAACTTATTGCCCCCTAGACATTGTTCCAGCCCGACACATTAAAGAGACATTTAATACAGTTGGTCCTACTGTTTTAAAATTAATTTATCCTAGTCTCGAAACTGGAATTGTTCCTGATGCTTTTAAACATGCCGTTGTCCAGCCGTTACTGAAAAAGCCCAATCTTGACCCCACAGATCTAACACAATTCAGACCGATATCTAAACTGCCATTTCTCTGGAAAGTATTAGAGAAGGTTGTGTGCTTACAGCTGCAGACTTTTCGAAATGAAAAAGCAATTTTTTTAATTATTTCAGTCTAGTTTTAAAGCCAGGCCGAGACATTTGATCCCCTTTGTTCTTTTTAATTATTGATTTTACTTTTTAGTTAGTTTTATTAATTACCTATTTAAATTCAATTATTTATGCATGATTTCATTTGTTTATTGTTTTTATTAACTGTCACTAACTAATTTTTATTTACTTTTTACATTATGTTAAATTTCATTTGATCTGCTTTCATTTTATGTTGTTTAATTCTGGTTGTTTTATTCCCATCCTTGTACAGCACTTTGGTCAACTTCGGTTGTTTATAAATGTGCTATAAATAAATTTGACTTGACTTGACATGACGAACCGTTAATTATTGCCATGTCATAATTAGAAGCACTTACGATGCGTGCAGATGATGAGGTCGAACATGCGGCAGAGTCTCACCCGCTCCTTGATGTCACCAAAGCCAGACCCTGAACAGATTTGCCTACTGTAGCTATGTGTGCTGGAATTAGAAGAACAGTATAAACTGGATTATTTGTCATCAGATCTGCCACAGTAACGTAACTGCTTCAGTATTGTTATCATTCAAACCAGGACAGGATGTTTCGCAGTTGTCAGAGATAGTCTCAAAAATGCAGTGATAAAATCCTGGATCTGGTTGGTCTGATGACGTTGATTTGCTTTTCTATCACCAGACTGGGCAGCATAATGATATGGGGAATCGAGTAAGAATTAGATGGCGTTTTGGGCACACAGGGTGAGCGCTCATTGCCAATTCTTCCTCCCAGTGGGACTCAGTCCTCCCTTTGTCCCTTATTCAATAACTGGCAGGATAAATGACCTATTAATCTCAGCATATTATTATTGTAGCCGATTTCTTTTGTCTTCCTTCCTGTCCTTCATGTCAAGCTGGATCAGTGATGGATTTTCTGAGATACACTCGGTCTTTGAGCTTTTCCTTTTTTTTTTTTTTTTTTTTAGTTGTAATGTGTCTACATGTCGAAAGCAATTGTACACAGAGCTGAGAAACTCCACATCGGGAGAATATTATTATTTATTTATTTTATTTTATTTTTTCAGAGTAGCACTTTTGCATTGTGGTTGCATCACTGCTGTTCAGATTTCTCTCTTTCCCTCTCAATCTCTCTCACTGTCTCTCTATCTTTAAAAGGATAGTTTCTCACAGGCCGTGCTGTTTATTGACTCTAGTTTGAGGTTAAAGAGGTAGATAGTGAGATATTTGATATTTTTCTAAAATATTAAAGATTAACGAGTAATACTTTGGTAAACATTTCAATGCTGCATTTTAATGAAACTTCAGACTGAAGCCACGATTCCTGTCTACATAAAAGCGGTCACCTGGGAGAGGAAACGCGTTCGTGCTCAGCGCTCACAGGAATGAAGTTCTCTGACCGGCTACAGTGTGTCCGCACGCAGAGTGTTGCATTGATGTCTCACTCGTATCACAGTCAGCTTATTGATCATCTTTCTCTTTGTCACTCTCTTTCTGTCCGTCTTCACTTTCTCTCCCCGCAGGCTATGAGTTTTCCTGGAGATTTCAGCTACGCTGCCGCTGGCTTGATCTTCCTGGAGTACAAAGCTAGTGCTCAGTGGTCTGCAGAGCTGCTCGTGATCACCTACAGTGGTCAGCTCAAGAGCTACCTGGTCAGGTAAAAGTGAAAAGTGTTTATTGAGAGAGTTTTATTTATTAGGAAATAGAACGATGATTTTGACCCCAGCTGCTTACACACCTGATTGGGACGACAGTTTCTTTATAATACTTGATCCTTAATGATTGATTACCTCGGCAGTGGAAAATCAGTGCTTGGAAGGATGCTCTTTTTGACCTTCATGAGCTCAAGCTGCAAAGTGGGAGAGGGAAAAAAAAATTAGTCTTTCATTAGCGACAAGTTGGCGAGCTAACCGTGAGGAGTGATGTTTATTTATTTTTCTTCTCACATCCATAACCCGTATAGTCGGTGTTAGAGATTTAACAAGCAAGAAGGTCTGTATGCTGATACAGGAAGCTGAATACTCCAAACTGAAGCTGATACTTTATTTAATGTGAAAGTGAGACTGCCATGGGTTCGCGATTATTAATACTGGAATCCCAATTTAAGATTAAGGATTTCTGGATTCTAAAATTAAAATTTTTTAAATCTGAAAAGAACGCGAAACTGGAGAGAGGATGAGAGCATTTTGCTTGCGGAGGACGGAGTAAAATTTTATGAAATTCTTAAAGTAAAATTCTTACCGTTAACGATAAAAAGTGAGTGGAGGCACTTTGTGAAAGCATCAAGGACAACTGTCAGTCTGCAGGACGTACCTCAGAGGAGTGTAAAACACTGGGATATAAAACGTGTATATATATAAATATAATTATTTTAACGTTTGTGCCATGGATGATTTTTGATTTATCATGATAAATCTCCTAAAACTAGGACTAAAATTGGGTCATTCTGAGAATTTTTAGCCACTTAGGAGTGATTTCCTACTCTGAGATGCTTAGTAAATACGGGCCCTAATTTCCCGATTATGATGAGGAATTTTTAAAAATCTGCCCAGTTAAGAATTCTGAATTAGGAGTTCCTGATTAGAATTTAGTTCATTATATTAGAAAGTATGTGTTCCTAGTTTAGAAATCCCGAAATCTAAGTTCCTTATCTTAGATTCTGAAATCAGGGCCCGTCTTTACTAAGGCATCTCAGAGCAGGAAATCGCTCTTTAGTGGCCAAAAAATTCTCAGAATGACGCCATTTTGGTCCTACTTTCAGGAGTAGGAGTAACATCTGTCTATCAAGATTCTTAAAATAGAAAATCGCTTGTACTGTATCTCCACCAAAATGTAGGAGAACTCCGGAGGTGTCCTAACTGATTAGGAGTAGTGAGAAATGGTGTTCAGGCAGAGACGCGCACAGTGGAGAGATGTTTTAGTAACACTGATGGACACGGAGCTCATAAAAGATTTATTTATTTATTTTTATTTTATTTTATCGCGTGCAGTGTGTAACTGGTCAAATAACGGACATGTCGTAATGTTGTCTCCACAGGTGACTGATACTGTACGGTTTTTAATAACAGCGGAGATGCAGCTTTGAAACAGCGACACAGCCCACAGTGTCGGAAATAATAAATCAAACTCTGCTCTTACAGCACCGCAGATCATGCGCAGATTCATACATTTTCCAACACACAGCGTGAAATCAACAAAAACAGGCTGCATTCATGGAGTTGTGGACATCATCCATGGCACACACATTAAAATAATCATATTTATATATCGATTTTATATACTTATAGTAAATTATTTGGGTGTACACAATTTGAATTTGAATTTGAGATTCTCCGTTATAAGTAGCACTTCATCACTTCATTAACACGGTGTATCCCCGTGTTTTATACTTCTCGGGGGTTTCGTGCTACAAACTGACAGGTGGCCTTGATGATTTCACAAATTGCCTCCACTCACTTTTTATCTTTAAAGGTAAGAGTAGGGCAGAATTTTGCTCCTCCTCATTAAAAATACCGATATCTGACTATTCTGATTGAGAATGCTGTACAGCCGACTGGAAAAGCAAATCGTCCTTTAATTTTTTTTAAAGGCAGTCGATGAATGAATTTAGAGATGTGGATATGTTTTTTCCTTTTCAGCTCAGCAATTCTATGATTTAAACAATCATTTACATTAATGTAACAATAATGTAACAGGTTAATGATTTTAAATGTATTTTAAAAAATGCGTTTAACGATCTATGAGATCTGCATTGTGCATCTTGCTATTTTATTTTTATTGGTGGTAAAGGGGAAAGCATGAATCAAATGATGCTTAAAAACACAATCTGTGTTGATGACAATTTGCTTTCATGATGTGTTAGTCGTGTTTTGTCACCTGGAATGTCACGTAATTGATGCGGAAAACAGCCAAAAAAGTGATGCACACGAAGCTCGGCTCAGCAGCTTGGGCATGATTTCTCTATTTATCATATCTGGCAAAGACATGCTAACAAACTGAGCTTTCAGTGCAATTATCAGGTTCTTCTCTAGACTTATTTTAAGAGACAAAATTAACTTTCTTTTTTTTTTTTTGCTGCACTCAGATCAGCATCAGCAAAAGAAAAGAAGGAATCTTAGCATTTCTTAATTAATGAATTTTTTAAATAAAATGTGTTCTATCTACATCCATTCAAAGTATTTCTTTGAATGTATAAATGATTAAATCAATCTTGGTCACAGTGCACGAGTGGATCATTTAAATAGTTTGTACCGGACACCCTTGAGTGAGTTCGTATTCTTGTGTGGATGGATACTGTGTGCTCAAGCCAAAAAATAAAGAAATAATAACAAGGGGGTGGTCTATAGGAAAATATTAATTTTCAATACAATCTCTCTCATGTTGCATAAACAGCTGTGTGTTTCCCAGTTAAAATACACTGCTTGGCCAAACAAAACAAAATAATCACACATTTAGCTCCCAGATCCCCCCCCCCCCTCTCTCCCTCTCGCTCTCTTCTTCTTTTTTTTTTCTTTTTTTTTTCCTGATTTCACATTTCTTCCACAATGTTTGATGGTTCATCGCCATCCTTCCAGGTGATGATAATGTGTTTAAGGGATCTAAACCAGGTTCCATTCATTTCAGATCTCCTTAGTTGTTTTCTTTGCTTGATGCAGCACAATGATTCGACCCTTCTGAAATGGTGACCTCTTTTTCAGTCACACAATTAAAATGCTATTATATTATTATTAATAGTGAAGGCAGGGGTGGACTGGGACCAAAAGTGGCCCTGGACTTCCTGGCCCACAGCAGCCCACATCATAATACATACGAACCATACAAGGCTCATTAATGTAGAGATAAAATTTTAACAGCAGTTACTAGTATAAAAATATAACACAATACAGAAATCAATGCTATTTAAACATATTATTTGAAGTATCACTGAACA
>JAQMYJ010000012.1:30082923-30093100 GCA_030014305.1 Clarias laeviceps | reverse complement strand
CATGTATATACACATACACACACGTTTGTGAGTGTCTGTCTTCTTATATATAATGTAAAAGAATGTCCGCAATGAATGTAGTGCGGTACAGTATATATGAGAGATACAGTATTACCACGGTACGAGATGCAGAGTGATTGATTTCGCCTTATTTCATTAGTTGTTGTTGTCGTTTTTATAATGAAATTATACAGTGGACAACTTTCTTAATATCTCTTGTGGCTTTCAGAGATTTAGTACAGATCGGTTTTTAGTAATCCAAAAACCTTTCCAGTAAATAGCGGCTGCTTTCTGACAGTCTAGTCTCTTGGGATTGCCTCTCATTTAATAATTAGTTATGCTTTTTTTAATGTGAGGGATTCTGAGACGTTTAATATTTCTCTGCGCCTATCTTCTCAGGATGCTGCTGGTGGGCGGATGCCGGTCAGACGAGGGCTCCGCGTCTATGGCCGCCCGCTGTGGCATCACGGCATGGAGGGTGTTATCAGGCTCACCGCATTATAAACAGGTCACCAGCTATGAAGATGATGTCCTTGGGGTAAGACAGGCAGGCAGACAGACTGAACCAAAAGCACACACACGCGCACACACACACACGCGCGCGCGCACACACACACACACACACACACACACACACACACACACACCGCCATCAGCTGCTGATGGCTTTATTTCAAATTTTAACAGTCAACTGATATATCTTCTCATTTATAATTCAGCAGAATAATAATTCTGATAAAATGAAGCATGATAATTACTCCAGATGTTAATCTCGGTCTCTTGGTTCTGTCCAGTCCCAGAGGAGAGGGCTTTTCCGAATGCCCACATTCCGACTCTTTTCCAGGCAAAACAATGAACAGGTATAATTTATCTTTCATTCTCTTTCCATCTTAATCTTATTTTATTCACTGTAATGCTAATGACATTAACATTATTTAGACTTGGCTTCCGAATGCATGTAATGAATGTTTTAAATGTTTTATTTCTCTTATATGACAACGATTTCTATCATAACTGCTTTACACAGTTGATTCTTCTGTTGTGAAGACTTAAATTCTGCACCACAACTTACCACTAAACAACACGCTCCTAAACACAAGTGTCCAAGTCTTATTTTTATTGTCCTAACTAAGCCTGTGCAACTGTTTAAACAGTTTTTTTCATCAGTACTTCTTGACAGCTTGATCTCCTGGGTTTTTCTGTCGTATTTGTAATTACACTAAAAACTCACCAAGCAAAAATAATTAGCTATCAAGCACTGGATGTGAGCACTCGGCTCTACTTTTCAACTCTCAACACTCACATTTCTCCTGTGCTCAAAATTCATCTCTTACAGCATATCCACTCATTACTTTCTGGAAGCTGAAACTTGTTTGTCAGGTTAGTTTGAGAAATTTGTCAAAATTTCTTCTCCTACCAACTTCTACTGATCCTCTGACTCTTAAACCTGTTGCGAGGTAATCATTACAGACCAATCACTGGGTATAAAGTTATTAGAACGAGAATTCCAATCAAATTTTTATATTTATCAGGGGTAAAAAAATACCCCTTTATAAAACCAGGCCAGAGTTTTTTTTATTCTGGAGCACTCAGGTGTGTGTGTATATCAAGCTGAGAAGAAACCACATCAGCCCTGACCTTAGAGAAGCAAACGAATTGCTGCTTTTCAGTCTGGAATGGGTCATAAGGGTGTCTCCAAATTCACCATTCTACAGTCTTCACAAGACTGCAAAATCCCAGCAAATTCAGTCAAAGTCTCTTTACTGCTCAGGTATAAAGAAAACCCCAATAACTACATAATGTGATTTGACTATAAGATCGAACAGATATGGCTTGAATTTAAAATTTTGTAAATTTTTTATATCCTGAAGGAAAAGTCAGGCAAGTTCACCATTAACAAAAATGTTAAATATTTTTTAATCAAAACAATTAACAATGGACAAGGTAGGTAAAAATCTAAATCTGTTAAAAATGAGTGCACATATTGAATAGGAATAAAATGCAATACAATGCACTGTGCAAATTCTACAACATTAATAGATTCAGTCTCTCAGCAACTCCTTCATTTCTAGATGTCCTTCTCTATTCTCGACTATCTTTCTTTATTCCTGACTATCCTCCTCCATTCCGGACTATCTTTCTTTATTCCCGACTATCCTCCTCTGTTCTCGACTACCCTCCTTCATTCCCGACTATCCTTCTTCATTCCCGACTATCCTCCTTCGTTCCCGACTATCCTCCTCCGTTCTCGACTATCCTTTTTTCGTTCCCGACTATCCTTCTCCATTCTCGACTATCCTTCTTCATTGCCGACTATCCTCCTTCATTCTCAACTATACTCCTTCATTCCCGACTATCCTCTTTCATTCTTAACTGTCCTCCTCCATTACCGACTGTCCTCCTCCATTACCGACTGTCCTCCTCCATTACCGACTTTCCTTTTTCATTCCCGACTATCCTCCTCCGTTCTAGACTATCCTTCTTCGTTCCCGACTATCCTTCTTCGTTCCCGACTATCCTTCTTCATTCCCGACTATCCTTCTTCATTCCCGACTATCCTTCTTCATTCCCGACTATCCTTCTTCATTCCTGACTATCCTTCTTCATTCCTGACTATCCTCCTCCATTCCAGACTCTCCTCCTTCATTCTCGACTATCCTCCTTCATTCTCGACTATCCTCCTCCATTCCTGACTATCCTTCTTCATTTCTGACTATCCTCCTCCATTCTCGACTATCCTCCTCCATTCTCGACTATCCTCCTCCATTCTCGACTATCCTCCTCCATTCCTGACTATCCTCCTTCATTCTCGACTATCCTTCTTTATTCCCGACTATCCTCCTCCATTCTTGACTATCCTTCTTCATTTCTGACTATCCTCCTTCATTCCCGACTTTCCTTCATTCCCGATTATCCTCTTCCATTCTCGACTATCCTCCTCCATTCCCGACTATCCTCCTCCATTCCCGACTATCCTCCTCCATTCTCGACTATCCTTCTTCATTTCTGACTATCCTTCTTCATTCCCGACTATCCTTCTTCATTCTCGACTATCCTTCTTTTTTCCCGACTATCCTCCTTCGTTACCGACTATCCTCCTCCGTTCTCGACTATCCTCCTCCTTTCCGACTGTCCTCCTCCATTCCTGACTATCCTTCTTCATTCTCGACTATCCTCCTTCATTCCTGATTATGCTACCTATATTTCTGACTTTCCTTCTCATTTGTGAGATGATCTTTTTTCATTTTTAAAAATCCTTTATCATTCCTGAATTTCTTCCACCATTATCATTCTGCAATTGCAAAAATGTGTTTATTTTTTTTGTGTCCAAGTTTGATGTCAGCAAATAACAGTAAGTTAAGGTTGATGTGCTAGCTGACCATGCATCTCTCTCTCTTTCTCTTTCTCTCTTTTTGTCTGTCTCGCTAACCCAGCTTATCAATGCAGCTCCTGGTCAGCCTGCTTGCCAGACATTTCCTTACTGTAGCTGTTTTCTGTAACAGTTTTTACGTTTGATCGATGGAGATGGGCAACAGTGTTGCAAACTTTGGCTCGGAACAATACAATAAGTAGGACCAGATTCAATAAAAGATTCCTAAAACGAATTATGATATTAGAGCCGAACTTAAAATACCTAATCTTCTTGAGGAAGAAGAAACGTTTCTGGAATCTTTGTACAGATTGTTTGTTTGACTCAAAGCAAATCTTGTTTTAATAACGGAGCTCAAGAAATTGTACTCTTCAATAAAGTCAATACTTGAGTTGTGAATGTAGGACGTGTTCTTCTAAAATTAACAAGCATGCCTTGAGTTTTGATTACATTAATACTTAAGTGAAACTTGTTACACCATGACACAAACTTAGTCTCCATGACTCATCATCCTTAAGCAGACCAGCTTGTAATAACAGAAGCTTCAGCTAATCTTTAAGCAGGCCTGTTGTTGTAAAGACTTCTACAGTCATTAGTTTACAGGATAAACCGAATAGGAGACGACAGCCACCCCCTGTGGAGAGTCGAAAGGCGAATGCAATTTGGAGAAATGACCTGTGACCCTCTAGTAAAATAAATAAATAAATCTAATATCCAGCCAGTATTTAATTTCTATTTTCACTGAAGTTTAAAAAAAGTAAAAAAAAATTCAGGATGTAAATATAGCAGTATGGATAGAGTTTTAGGGTTCTCAATGTGATGCAGAAGCAGGTTTAGTAGTGTCATTGTGGCAACACCTCTACCTGGCCTATATGGGAACTGTGGAGCCAAGTGGAGCTACTGTGTCTCTAAAAATTTCTCAAAACTTTTAATAACATAAGAAGTAGGAGAAACTTTATGAAAGTCATTCTGTTTTTCACTAAAGGCACAGCAAGAGCATGTTTCCTTTTATTTATTTATTAATTTCTTTTAGGAATTCTGTGTCCCTCCATAGACAGGCAAAGAATGCCACAGAACCTTAAGACCTAGCCACTAACATTGTCTGGTCAAGGGCTCTTAGCTACTTCTTATTCCGTTAAAGCATTTCCAACAATTCCATTAATAATAAAAGGTGGATTTTGTGTCGATTCAATTAGTTTTTTTCTCATTGCAATTTTCGATTCAATTTGTTTATTCTCTGATTTGTTTCAAGACACATTATTACTTACTGGTTTTACAGCATTAAAAACTACTAAAAATATCTAATGCGCACTGAAAAACTGTGTACTTACTGAACTTGTGGTGGTATTTTTTTAAATATGATGTATCACAAACTGAAAGTCTTCCTTAGTTTTCCTGCCAGTAGTCTACTCTATACTACAGTCCAGTAGGTGGCGATATTTATACCAACGTGCCATAAACTCAAAAGAAGAAGAAGCGAAACTCTCGCAAAACATGAGGAAACAGTTTGCGTTTTCTGAGACTGTTCCAAACAGAGACTGTTGTGTACATTTTTAAAGAATAAAAAAAAAAGGTAAAAAAATGTATTCTTATTTTTTAAACTTGTTATAAATGTCATACCATTGAGTACTGGAGTCTTATTTTATAAAGTTTATTTCTTAATTTCAGCCCAAACCTACTTCTTAATCTTGTTAATAGCATGTCCAAAAGCTGTCCTAAGGCAAAGTAAAAATAAATTATGAAAATCCAATGTTTTTTTTTTTTTTTTTTTTAGATAAGAGGATACATTCTTAGAGAAAATCATACTAACCACACAAAGCTACACTCACCACTTTCTTCATTAGGTTCATCTTGTTAGTTTTGGGTTGGACCTCCTTTTACTTCTTTAGTTCTTTTACTTTAAGAACTGCCTTAATTCTTCATGGCATAGATTCAACAAGGTGCTGGAAACATTCCTTTGACATTCCGGTTCATTTTGACATGATACCATCACGCAGTTTGCTGCAGATTTGTTGGCTGCATATCCATGATGTGATTCCCCCGTTCCACCACACCCCAAAGGTGCTCTATTGGATTGAGACCTGGTGACTCTGGAGGACATTTGAGTACAGTGTCATGCTTAAGAAACCAGTTTGAGATGATTTTAGCTTTGTGAAATGTTGTCTTATCCAGTGGTCATGATGAGATGTACATGGTCAGCAACAATACTCAGGTGGTCTGTGGCATTTAAATTAATTTTAGTCAATACTAAGAGGCCCGAAACATGGCAAGAAAATCTCCCCCACACCATTACACCACCAGTAGCAGCTTGAAATGTTGATACAAGACAGGAAGAATCCATGCTTTTAAGCTGTTTCTGTCAAATTCTGACCATACTGTCTGAACGTCACAGCAGAAATCATGACATTTCAAACCAGGCAATGTCCAATCTTGGTGAGACCATGTGAATCTTAGCCTAAGTTTTCATCAGTGGTTTCAGAAATACTCAGACCAGCCTGTCTGACATCAACTACCATGGCACACTCAAAGTCATTTAAATCAACTTTCTTCCCCTTTTGTAATCTCGGTTTGAACTTCAACAGATTGTCTTGACCTAAATGCATTGAATTGCTGCCATGTGATTGGGTGATTACATATTTGCAGGAACAAGCAAGTGTAGAACAAAGGAAAAGTCAAGTAAAGTTGAACACAAATTGACACTACTGCCCTCTAGTGGTTGACTGCAGTACAATTTATCCCCACCCATGGACCAGTGTGCACGGAAATTCTCTGAGAAGACTTCTAATCAATTATTACTCTAGAGCAAGACCTGCATCAAGGGCCGGGATATATGTGTGTTCTCGGAAAATTTAATTGGACTCAAAAACTAATTACATTTCAGCAGAATTGTTTAAGGGTGAAAGTTCTATGCATTTGCGTTAGAAAATTTACGTTTAAGGGTAAAACGTCTATGCATTTGGCGCAGTTGTTAAAGTCATGAAGAAGTTATTCCGTGTTACTGAAGCCGTAGAAATCTTAAAGAATATTTTTTGTGTGTGTGTGTTTGTGCAGGATGGCGTGTTCAGGATGAGTGTATCTCCTGATGGAGCGATGTTGGCTGTCATCCATTTCTCGGGCATGCTCAGTGTGTGGGACGTTCCATCACTCAAACAGAGGAGCAGCTGGAAGCAGGAGGAGCAGGTAGAGACTTGGAGAGTTTGTGTGTGTGTGTGTGTGTGTGTGTGTGTGTGTTTAGGTGGGGGGTGGGGTGGGGGTGTTGATGCCAGTCAAGTCTGATTTGGATGATTATGCAGGTTAAGCATCTGCTACTGAGTCGCACAAATCATTTTTTCTGCTTTTCCTTTTTTTTCCCCTTCCTTCCTTTCTTCCTTTCTTCCTCCCTCTCCTCTCATCTCTTGTTTTTAAAAAAAAAAATTTTTACTTTCTTTTTTCCCCTCCTTCTCTTTCTTCTTTTGTTCTTTTATTTTTCTTTCTTTTTCATTATTTCCTTCCTTCCTTCCTCTCTCTCTCTCTCTTGCAGCCTGGCTATGAGGAGATTAATCCAGAGTGGAAGACCTCACTAGAGAAGAGAAAGAAAATCAGAGGTAATGGATGGTCATTTCAGATTAAGTTTAAATAACACATTAGTAAACACACACATTCACACACACACACAGCTGTTCCAGCTGATTGACACCAGCGCTCTTCAGTTTTTTCAGGTTCTGTGCTTCTGCAGGTGTTGGTGTTGTTGTTGTTGTTGTTGTTGTTGTTTAGCAGCACTTCTGCATGTCTGAGCCGAGCACCATACACGCCACAGTGTGTGCCAGTAATATTATTCTCAAACTAGAAGTTTATTCACACTGTAATGTACTCCCTTTACACACAAACACAAACACACACACACACAGAGCTGTGTGTGTGACGTCAGATATACGGTGAAGGAGAGAACGGAGCGCTTTAATAAAACCCAGCGCTCTGATTGCAGATTCACACCATGACATTTTAATCAGACTTTTTATTTATCGAGCATTTTCATAATGCAGCTCCAGCACTTGCACGCTTCCTCACCTCTTCTCTCTCTCTCTCTCTCTCTCTCTCTCTCTCTCTCTCTCTCTGTTTCGAGTGTGAACTGAAAGCGTATATTTCAGCAGCACTCCTAACTTCAATGCAGATGAGCGCTTGGCTACACAGAGTGAAAACGCTTGTCAGATCATGACCGCCTCCGTGTTTATTTCCTGCTCTCCTACATCCGCTAGTATATAATGATCTCTTTTCTTCCACTCCCTTTTCTTTAATGCTCTTTATTTATTTTTCCTCCCATTTTATACTCTCTGTTCTTCATTCTTTATCGTTCTCACAGTCTCGGGCTCCGTGGATTATTAAAATGCACTCGACTGAAAAACAAAAACTTTTGTTAACACTGGAGAAGAAACGTGACAAGGAAGTACATTCTTTGTGTTTCATCTCCTCCTATTACTGTATCTAATAACCGACACAATGATCGTGAATTATGATGCTTGTTGCCGTGCGCCCATGAGTCAGGGGACGATCCGATCTCACAGGGTGTCCAGCCAAGTTACTGTATGTACGATTCCAAGGGAACAGTGTGGGAAGCAACTCAACATCAGTTCCATCACTTCAATGGAAGAGGACAAGCAAGATTACCCATCAGCCACTGCTTCTCGCTCTGACTCTGGGACCTTGATTTCCAAATCAATGAAATTGAAAATTTAGGACGTCGGACCACTTAGCAACCGTCCAGTTCTTTTTCTTGGCCCAGGTAAGATGCTTCTGGCGTTGTCTCTAGTTCAGGAGTCACTCGATACTTCTAGCGCAACAGTTGTGACCCATTTCCTGGAGATGTGTGTACGTGGAGGCTCTTGATACACTGACTCCAGCCTCACCCCACTCCTTGTGAAGTTCTCCCAAGATCTGCAGGCTTTCTCATGCATGTACTGAACTCGACTGAGAAGTAAATAACATTTATACTCTAGGAATAGTGATTTACTTAAACTTGAAATGAAATATTATAATATTTTGAGGTACTAGAGTACATGGAAAAAAAAGTAGCTTTAAAAAAAAGTTTTATACTTAAATTTATTATATTTTATTCTATTTTATGATTATATTTTACTTTTAAGTGACATTCATTGGAGGACAGCAAAGGAAAAAATTCATTGTATGGGGGGGGGGGGGGGGGACATGTTTCTTTACTGTCCATATGACAATAAAACTTGAAACTTTAAACTCTTTTATTGGATTGGACTACACGGGCCAGTCTTTACTCCCCACATGCATCAGTGCGCCTTGGCCTTCCATGACCTTGTCAGTGGTTCATTGGTTTTCTTTCCTTGGATCACTTTCGGTAGGTCTTGACCACTTCAGACCGGGAACATCCCACAAGGGCTGCATTCTTTTTATTTATTAATATTTTTAAGTTGCTCTGAACCAGTTGTCTAGCCAGTTGGTGTGACGACCCTTTGAGTAAAATATAGTCTCAGGTATGGTTTGTTTAGATTTATTTCAACCTATTTCAAAACCCAAAAGCCCCTTGTTTGATTTGTCTTTTTGTTGTGTCTTAAAAGAAGTCTTTTGCGTAATATGCTGCTTTTGTTTCTGGGATTCTGAGATTAAACTTTCTTTGCTGGAATACAAATGTTTATAAAAAAAAAAAACAGGGTGCTTAAGACATCGCAGTTTCGTACACATACAGTATACATAAATACAGTACATACATATAGCATACATATTATATTTATAGGTTTACGTGTGAGTAATAAGTCCATTACCATTACCTGGACTAGTAATCTGTAAATAATGTGCATGATATGAATCTTTTTATAAATGACTGCATCCATCTTTTAAATTTATTCACAAGCTAGACACATTTCAATAGCACACCCAGTAGATGTTCAATATTTTATTTCAGAAGCGTGATATTTCCATATATTTTTCTTTTCTTTTTTTCCCACTCATATTTTTGTTGGCACACACACTAGAGGCCCATCTCAGTGTCTAAACGTGACTGAAGTGAATTTTACATAATAGGTCCCCTTTAACTCATTATAACTCATTTGTTGTTTGTTTTTACATTTTTTGTCATTCTTGCCCAGCTGGTAAAATGAGTACTTTTTGCATTAAATGCATTTTTTCCCCTGTATATGTGTGAAGTGAAGTGATGTGAAGGACTGCACTTGATCAGCTAATATTATGTATAAATCCATCTTAGATATCAACCATATTTGGAAAAATGTAAGGACTATAGAATAATTAGCTTTGGAAAAAGAACAACATTACATCATTTAGTCAATGTATTTTATTTATTTATTTATGTATATATTTATTTTTAATAGTGGAGTATGTGATGCCTTTTTTCACAGTTTGCTCTGCCATTTTTGCTTTTGAACCTCAAATACATGTTTTTTAGCAGTAAAGGTACATTTTGATTGCTTTGTGTGTGATCAGATGCACCGTTTGCAATTAAGCACGGGCGGCTCTACAGTATATGATTGCTAGATCCAGCTCGTGGTTTGCTAATGACTTTAGAGAAACCACTACTTTGTGCATCTGGTATAAAAACCTTCGTCGATTAGCATGCGTTACAAAGCTCTTGCTTTCCAGCATGCGCTTTGTATTCAAAAAGACAGCTGTAATGTGCCTCGGACCTAAATTCAAGACAAAAGTTTACACATCCACACAAGACAACAATTTTATACTAAAACCCAGGTTCTCAACAATGTAACTTCATATATTACAGTACAGGCCAAAAGTTTGGACACACCTTCACTCATTCAATGTGTTTTCTTTATTTTCATGACCATTTACATT
>JAQMYJ010000012.1:30040475-30053170 GCA_030014305.1 Clarias laeviceps | reverse complement strand
CTGGCAGCGAGATGGGCGGCTAGACTGGCAGCGAGATGGGCGGCTAGACTGGCAGCGAGATGGGCGGCTAGACTGGCGGCGAGATGGGCGGCTAGACTGGCGGCGAGACGGACGGTTAGAAAGGTGGTGAGAAGGACGGCTAGATAGGTGGCAAGGAAGAAAGGCTAGATAGGTGGTAAGATGGACGGCTAGACAGACCGTGAGATGGGCAAGAAGAAGGATGGTGAAATGGACAGCTAGACGATTGGCAAGATGGAGAGGCGTCAAGGAGGAAGATGAGACCGACTGCTATATAGGTGCAGAGCCAGTAGACGAGCCACGAGATGGACCACTAGACAGATGCAAGGCAGGGGTAGCTTAGTGGTTAAGGCATTGGACTATGGTTTGGAAGGTCCCAGGTTCAAATCCCACAACCACCAAGTTGTCCCTGTTGGGCCCTTGAGAATGGCCCTTAGATGTATAATGAGATAAAAATGTAAGTGCATCTGCCAAATGCCTAAATGTAAATGTGTTGAGAGGAACGACTAAACAGGAGCTGAGACGGGGGACAGCCAGACGGTGAGAAGAACGGCTTGATAGATGGTGAGAAAGGGTGGCTAGACAGGACGCAAGCAGCTAGACAGGCAGCAAGCAGCTAGACAGGCAGCAAGATGGACGGGCTTCATAGGCAGCAAGATGGATGTTTACAGAAGCAGTCGTGCTAGATAGGCAGTAAGGCTGATGACAGGACAGGCAATGAGATAATGTCTTCAAAGGCAAGACCATGGGCGGCTCGAGAGGTTAATGTCTACATAGACAGTGAGACAGATAGCTAGACAACACAGACACATAAAGGCACTCAAGTGGATGGATCCATTGGTAGGCAGGCAGATAGGTGCAAACAGAAATTAATTCAGACCATCTTCATTTCTTTTTCTATCTTGCAAACCCAGGCCAAGCTGTCGTAGATTAGAGAGCATGAGCAGAATAACTTAGCTGTATTGATTGTGTGTGCATGTATGTAAATGACTTTCCTCCGAGCTGAGTTTAAAGAGGGGAAAGAGATTATTTTCTTGTAATTAAGTCTGCGAATTAACTGATCGCTGCCTGTCTGACCAGCATAAGAATAATGCCTTTTTCTTTAATTCAGAATTCTTTTTATTTCAATTCATTACTGTGTAATTATCATGGGTAAATGGAGATTCGTGTCTTTGAAAGAGTCAGATTCTTTATTGAATTTTTTGCTCTGGATTTGCACATACATTTGTGCTCAATTGGTTTTGCTGAGCCTGGAGCAGAGATGTGTGAGAGATGTAGAAGAATATTAACTACATTAGTGTATAGAATGCGATTTCACCATTCTCACAATAGTAGGAAAAAAATCTATATGGTAAATTTTGGTTTCTGTCATTCTGAACATTTTGCTTCATTAAAAAAAAACGAATCTGGCAAAATCATGACTAGAGTAGTATTTCATCTGGGGTCATAATGAATAGACCAAATAGCTGCTCTTTAGTCACTGCAAAATGTGACTTTTGCCAGTTTTGCTCCAGAGCACTGACAACTTTTTGTTGAACACCGTATACTGTAAATTTCAAGCAAGTCTAGATTGTGTGCATTTGCTGCTACATCATAATTTCTTTCTCATTCTAAAGGCCTTAAGATGAGGGAGAGGGTTTTTTCTCATTCATTCATGGTTAACTTCCAGCAGGATTTACACAAACTCCTTAAAATTTGTTCTTGGAAACTTAAGATATTGATAATGTATGTACTGTATACTGCTTGGCCAAAAAAAAAAAAAGTGTCACACCCTCCAAGATTTCATTGGCCATGCTGGCTTTTTTTGTGTGCAATGGATCTTTTAGTCTTCAGAATAATCACTAGATGAATTTTGCATATCTAATGTCAAATGATCTTCTGTTGAAGAACCTGTGATTGGGTGATACTGATTTCAGATTGGTTGACCGGTAATAGGGAATGTTTAAAATTCTATGCATGGAGGGGCTTCTGGAGTTGATCACTTCAGTGATCTGACCATGGCAAAGATTCTGCAAATCACTGGAAACGTAATAGAGTGAAGAAACAGAATTCTTTGAAGACATAATGCCTCAATCTGCGTTTAGAAGGCTGTTGTGTATGATTTACATCCATCAATGTGTTCCTCAAACCATCCAGTGTCCCCCTGTCATTCCAGGACTCGTATCAGGATAGAAATGTCTCCTTATAGGATTAAGGTGATGAGTGAGAAGACTTTCTATTGATTAGCAGTGACTCTTTGGGTTAACTGCGTAAGTGAGCCCAGAACATGACAGCGAGATGATTCCTGTTGAATAACTGCATACCTGTAGGGGCATTGTCTTTTCAATTTATTATTATTATTTTCTTTGGGCTTTGTTCCTTTTATCCTGGGGGATGAAAACCCTTTTTTAACCTACCGCTCTTGGGACCGGGACTTCATGCAGTGGCCGGATTGTATGGGGTGTAGGGTTAAGGACCTACAGTGGTGATCGGCGGTGATGGAGCTCGAACCCCTGAACCTCTAATCAGCACCCCAGCACCTCAACCACCTGAAAAATGACTTCCTGTCTGATTTATTTGTCCACCATGTTGAAGTCTGATTAATCCTTTTTGACCTTACTGAGTCTAAACTGGCACACGCCTGTGCATGTCTTGCTTTCATGCTAAACAATAATCCGTTATTTAGCACACAAGAAGTATCATCAGCTGCCTTAGGACATTGCATGAGCAGTGGTTTGAAAAAATGCCCTGTCCGGCTTTGTGTTTTTTTTTTTTTCCCCCCTCCAAGAAGCACGTGTTAGGCTTCATCTTCACGGATTGGTAGCTGTCACGAGACCCACCTACCGAGGGGAAACGCCTGTGACAGGATTCAAAATTGAGAGAAAATTGTGTTTGAGAGAAAGAGAGAGAGAGACGGAGAGAGATATTGAGCAGCAAGCACTTGAAAAGTCTTCTTGTGTGTAATAATCGCATCAGCAGCTGCTCATGGCATTTCTGACACGTTCGTCAGTTGGGAGCAAGCATACTTGGCAGGCTGTTGTTTAGCTGTTCCACGCTGCCAGCAGGGCAGTGTGCTGTTAAAAAAGCAAAACTGTGCAAGTTGTCACAAGCACTTGGCTCGTCGAACAGCACTCCGGCTCTCTGTGGGGAAGTCATTTTCGCCAGGCTTTTTTTGGAACAACAACAACAACAAAATTAGGTTTTTGATTCCCTGTTTCTCTCTCACGTTCCAGTAAGGATGAGATGTCCAGCGTGGTGTTTATTCCTTGGGACGAGCAGAGGCACAGGGATTTGGACTGGTGTGAAGATCCACAGTGCAGGTGGGGTCTGGCAAGGCTTCATGATTTTAATGAGAAATGTAAAATTACGAGTTTGGAAATAACAATAGGTGTCATGCTTTTTGTGTGTGTGTGTGTGTAGGACAGCGGTGGAGCCATGCATGGCGGATGATCCTCACTTCCTGTATGAGGAGCAGCCAGAGTTGGAGCGGTTTTGCACCCCCAACCCATCCATCACACTCCTTACGGACTGGTACTTGAGCAGAGCCCAGGAGATCGAGCACAATTCACGTCAGGTACACACACACACACACACACACACACACGCGCATATACACACACACATCCATCATCGCCATGCTGTCATACTAATCACTGACTGGTGCCTTACCAATGCTCAAGATAGCAACCATAATTCCTATCAGGAACACACACAGCCACACACACACAAACACACACACACACACACTCTCTGTCTCGTATTATCACTGTGACTCATTCAAACCATTGAAAAAAGCTGTGGAGACCAGCCAGATGTCCCCCAGATGTCCCCACATGACCAGAAACTCTCTGATATTCCTGTCCTTGTCAAGACGTTTTGTTCTACGCCGCCTGATAATAAGAGCAGAATTAACTCATGCAGCATTTATTAATCCATCAAACAAGGCTCGGGGTAAAAGACTTGACGAGCACCCAAACAACAAAATCTTGTCTCGCGTTGTTCATTTGGCTTCAACCGAACTTAAAAACTTAAGAGTGCTGTCGGTGGTAACACAATATACTGAAGTCTTTTTGTTTCTGCGTCGATGTGAGAAATCTCTGTGCGAAACAGGCTGACGTGGAAAAAAAAACACCAAAAAAAAAACAGGACACTCTGAAGTGTGGCTGTGAAGTAGCAGAGGGTCTTATCGGAGCTCCCACTCCTGTCTGGCCTGCTGCCGAGAGAGCTGATGTTAATGAAGTGTGAGCTTGTTAGAATGGAACTTGTTTAATTTTTAAATTCCTCTACAGTGTTTAAATTAGCTTTTCACTGAATTTAAATAAGAGACCAGGAGTGTTTGCCTTTTCGTTATCAGTAGTTCAATATATAGTTCAGTTTTTATTTATCTATATGTTAAAAGGACCTTAAATTTTTTGTCATTCTAAGTCATTCAATGGGGTTTTCGTTGTTCTTGTACAAACAAAAAAATTATAGTCGGAGGACGACATTCCAGGCCACTTTGAACCCCCTCGCCCGGCCTTAAGTGACCTCATATGAGAAGATCCCCTCCCCTCCCCTGGTTTGTTGCTTGACTGTGCTGTTCTCTCGTAAAGAGGGGCGTGGCTCAGCAGCAGCTCATTTCCAGAGACACTGAAATGACGCATTTGAAAGAGGAGTTCATAATACACACGAGCTCTGCGACCTTTGGTAACTTGTTAAAGACATAGTAACATATGGGACCTTTAACTCTAAACTGTTTCCTCATGTCTATAAAGAAGCAGACAACCAGTCTACGCAGTCCACTAACATTTATCTGTTATTTTTGCTGATTAAATTATTTATCTGTAAGGTCTATAAGTGCTATTGTATAACAGGAGAGAAATGTTAGTTAGTGTGAAGGTTACTTTGTTGATGGGTGCAAAAATTTCTGTCCTCAGACACTATGAAGACGACTGCGGTCAGAAGCCATGACAGAGAATTTTTTTTTTTTCTATTTTGTGACAATACATATACAGATACAACTGAATAAAACTTCATTTGTGTTGTATGCTTTTAGTAGCTTTTTTATTTTTTACAGATGTTATATCATTTCAATTGGTTATTAAACTCACAGTTAGTTCGTAATTGTTCCAGTGAGTTTGAACTTGACTTTTCCATAAAGTTACTCTAAAGTCATTTCTGAGTTGCAAGTAAAATCTCACTAACAGCATAGTGAAGTTAAACTATTAAATCATCTCGGTAGATTTGCATTGATTTACTTTTTATGGAAGTCCCGATTTTGTTGAAATGTCCATCTTCATATTTCTTCTCCATCAGTTATTTTGATTGATGGTGGGGGAAAAAAAGTTCTTCGTTAACATCCTATAAAAACATTTTGGAAAACTCCCTCCAGGATGAAGATATTTAGAAATTCACTTTTCAGCGTTGACTTGTGGATGGCTTTTTGCCGTGTAATAGCGCACGCCTCGTTAACCGTATCTCCAGTGTTTGACGTCAGAGTGCGATGTAATCGTACATAACAGGTTTCTAATTAACCAGCGTGACTCTTTAGCATGAGCACTACATCGCCACCTGTTGGATATTTGTGCTTCGACAGTGTATTTTTGCGAAGATTATTTTTCTTGAACGAAGGAAGAAAACAAAAACATGTTAAAGAAATACTGTTTAGCTCACTGGTTATATTGTCCTACTGCTGCTTTCAGTTGACTCTTTTCAGCTGCTTATACGCCCAATCGTACTTTTTTGAGTTTTTGCTCACGTAATAAATGTGCTGTTTTTCTAATTTAAAATGAATATATGCACAGCAAGTGTACTGATAACAACAAAAAAATAAATTTAAGCTACAAAACTACACATAATGATTCGTATGATAAAACGGTAACAAAAAAAATACTATGCAATGATATGTTGTACTATTCTGTACTGACATTAAATAGCCATCTGTATAACATTATTTAAAGAAATAGAAATATAGAGTTATATTAAGGAATTGTAGTTGACTTAGATCTGGACATTAATTAGAGCTAATAAATACTTATTAGCTCTAATTAAAAGATTTCAGGTTTGTTGTTTCCAGAGCACATGAAAGCGCAGCTCAATATTTTCTCTTTGACTCGCCTCTAATTATAAAGGTGTGTGTTTGTGCGCACAATCTGATTCCCGTTGAGGTTTGTGTTTGGTCTGCAGGGCCAGTAAGATGTGTGCCTGTGTGCACTGTAACCCCCCCGCATTTATCCTCCGCGTCTGTCCTTTAGGCGCTGTATCGATCCGAGTATTTCGTTGTTAATGTCAGTAGCACGACGTTTCGCTGTGACGGATTTGTGAATCTTCCTGATTTGTATGAACCAGGGAGTCGAATCACAAGCATTTCTCACCTTCACAGACATGGATCTCGTATTGATTGGCCACCAGCGATCTCTATCAACAGGTAGAAGGAGTCTTTTCTGGCAGGTCAGGATGCGGAACAAATCGACCGGTTCCTCAAGCAGGTGGTTTTTGTTGATCGGCTTTTTTTTCTCTGTTTGAAGATTATTTTTTTTCCCCCTTAGACGTTATGTCCACATTTTGCTTCGCGTGTGAAACTAAAGCATTGCATCTTGTACTATTTTTCACGTTACTATGTGGGTTAGGAGTTTGTTCGCATTCTGATTGGCTCTCTTTGTTGTCATGTGAGGTCTGATTGGTCAGTCGACTAGCAGCATGCTCCTGGTTGGCTGAGGAGATTGTTTACACTCTAGTGCTGTTTGTGTTTCTTTCTTCAGCCACCTTGTCTCTCTGTGTGTGTGTGTGTGTGTGTGTGTGTGTGTGTGTGTAGGTGGACTGTGCACTGTCTCTGTTGCGTCTGGGAAAAGAGCGGGAAATCCCCAGGCTGGAGAAGCTGGGCGACGATCTGGTTACCATGGAGACCCTGGTGTACGAGACGTCTTGTGACCTGAGCCTCAGTCTGAGGGAGCTGCGGCAGCTCAGTGACATCGACAAGCTCCGCCTACTCATGAAAAATGTATGCAGGCGTTCAATTTTTTTTCTTTCTTGTCTTATCAGATGGACATGTTTCATTCTCTTTTTTTTTCCTTTACATTTCACACACGCACACACGCAAAGTATAATAAATATCCTCTTTCTTAATCATTTTTTTTCCCATTCTTTTTGTGACTATGCTGCATTTCAGAGTTTTGTGCCATGGACATATTTAAAAAAAAATTAATTGAGCAAAGTAATAAAGAACTAATGCAATTTTATTAACGAACTCAAATGGTTAATTAACTACGTCCTTCAACCTCCTTTTCAATGTCATATTTATTATGTTACACAATAATAGCAGATTCCTGTAATGATTATTCTATTCAATAGTTTGCTGACCTGATTAACTGATTTGTATATAAGTTCAAAATTTCAACTTAGTTATGTTCAGGGAAGTGTTTAATTTTGAGCTGTTCTTTGGTAACGTCATGAAAGGTTTATCAGGCTACATGTAAACATAATTGCTGTATTTTTTTTTATATCTTTATCATTATATCGTTAGTAGTTTTTCCCCACTCTCTCTTTTTTTTTCTTTTTTTTTTGTTCAGGATGTTCTTATTATCTACTGCTGTGCCGCTTTAATCATCTCTTTATATATTTTATTCATCTTTCTGTCTTTATTGGTTAGAGTAGATCTGGTTTACGGCTTGTACGCCACACTTCTGTTTTTCTACCAATGTCTGTTTTAGCTTTCGGATTCAGTAGTAACAATAGTTTCCTGTGTACAGTTTAATGTTCTTTATCTGCCACTTGGGAAGAAAAGACCTCTCCATGTACTACAGTATATGGTCAAAAATGTGCACACATTTGACCATTACACTTGTATGGTCTGGTCAGGGGTGCACAAACTTTTGGCCATATAGTACATGTACAGAAATAATCTGTTAATTTGTCCTAATAATTTGGCTAGTGTCACTCAGACAGACCAAGGAAGAGAGGATTTGTTTCCTTGCCACTCAAGAGAGAAGAACCAATTATAGCTTCTCGGACCCGGTCCATGCATGGCTGTGCTATCGATCATCTTCTCGTCCCCAGGGCTTCTCTGTTTGTCTCATGACTACTGTTAAACCCTTCATTATTAATATTTTCACTATCTTTGTAATTTATTATTATTTTTTCCCGCATGACAGTCAAGTATGGAGTCGTACGTGAAGAACTCCTTCCAGTGGATGGTACCGTTTCTGCACCGCTGTGAGACTCAGAAGGAGGGATCAGCCAGCGCTCTCCTCAGGGAGTACCTAGTGTCCCTCGCTAAGGAGGATCTGACTCTCCCACTTAAAATTTTCCAGCATTCCAAACCAGGCGTTAGTATAACACACACATACACACATATACACACACTCACAGAGTGTTAACAGTGAGCACTGAAAGGGGTTAAAACCATGAAGGCTATTTTCCCTTAAGGTATAATTCAGCTATCCTTTAAAAGCACAGCCTCACACACACACACACACTCAACATCATCTTTAATAAAGTTATGGGTCATTAACCCTCACTGACTGTCACCCGTTTCTCTGAAAGAAAAGTAGGAAAGCGGTTGAAAAGGGAATATTTGTGAGCACATCTATCTGTCCAGTTCAACTAGGCAGAATAATGGGTCTTAATAGCCCCCTCTCAACGCTGGGTATATGACTGTCTGTACCCCATCAGAAATGACATACATCTTATTTCAAGTAAAGTTTTCTCAAGCTCAGTCTACTTACAGTCATTATACGGTCGATACACAGTGACCAAATGTTGTTAAATTATTTTTTTGAACAGTTTTAGCTGTATACAGTGACTTGAGGTTGGTTTGGGTGTCATGGTAACACTGACGCACTACTGCACATATGTAAGGGGCGGGACATTGGGACAGCACACACACACTGTTGACATTATCTGATATGATTTGCCTTGTTCTCGTAAATGACCACTACAGACATTTGTGCTATAACCTACATCTCTATATTTATATACTGGTACTAATGACATGTTCAGCGTAGCTGCAGATTGCATACGCAATATTTTACGCATTTACTTTCATTCTCGTTCGCTTCCATTAGCTCTGTATAGTTATGCACTGTTATATAATGACATATTGATATATGATATATTATTTTTATTATGATGTCTACTAGTAGTATTATTATTACTTCTCCTCCTGCCACTCTTACTACTACTTTTATAATTACAGCTGCTTCATTTACTACAACTGTTACTGTACTACTAATACTATTAATAATACTGCTCCTTTTATTATGAACTACAACTAGTACTACTACTACTACATTTATTACAATGTTAACTATAACTACAAACCTACCACTACTTTTACTACAACTACTTCTTATACTACTACTTTTATTGCAAATACATCTGCTACTACTACTAGTATTAATACCAGAGGTGGGTAGAGTATCCAAAAATGTGCTCAAGTAAGAGTAGCTGTACTTCACAAGTAACTCAAGTACTCGAGTAATTGTTTTAATCGTAATGTCCGATTTTTATTTATTTATTTATTTTTAGAAATTATAATAATTACATCATTATAATACAGGTATATACACACACACACATATACACACACACACACACACACACACACACATATATATATATATATATATGCGTGTGTTTTTAATATTTTTAATATTGTTACTGCAGCTGATTGGTCAAACAGAGTCATGTGATTACTGTTGCTACGTCTGATTGGTGAAACACAGTCAATGTGGTATATCCACTGGCTGCATGTGTAGGATAAATGGTATGAAAAGTAATGGGTCGAGTGTAGCCGAGTGTAGCCGAGTGTAGCCGAGTGTAGCCGAGTGTAGCCGAATGTAGCGGAGTAAGAGTAGTGTTTCTTCACAAAAAAGTATGGTGCAGGGAAACTACTCATAGAAGTAATTTTTTTTCAAAAAGTTACTGAAGTAAATGTAACTGAGTAAATATAACTCATCCTACCCACCTCTGATTAATACTAGTACAATAATGAATACATTTCTTTCTACTCGTCCTCCTTTTCTTCCTCCTCCTCCTGATTGTTTTACTTTTATTACACCTACTTTATTCTACTATTATAAATATATTTTTTTTACTTCTTTTTACTACCTATTTTTACAATAAAAAAAGTTAAAAACTACTAATTACTACTATATTACCACAACAAATGCAACTAATGATATGATTACAAGAAGTAGTAACACTATAGCTGCAACCTTTACTACTACTACCACATTTACTATAGTTACTCAGACTGTTATTACAGTCACTAATACTGTTTATAGAGCTACTGCAAAAAGCATAAGTTGCCATAGTATATTAGCAACTCAAATACTGATAATTTTACTATATCTACTGCAACAAAAATACTGCTATCACTGCTACTTCTACTACAACAACTGTTACTATTATTACTACAACTTTGTGGTATTTTTACCACTAATATTACCATGACTATTGTCACCATCACTACATTTACTGTATTACAATAACTGTTACGACAAGTTCTGTTACTATTTTATCTACTGCTGGTACTGCTACTAATACTACTACTAATAATAACATCAACAACAGCAAACAGATTAACTAACTAGTGGTAAATAGGGATTATTATAAATATAAATGGAAATTTAAATTTTAAATACCTAGGATATTGCCTTGATGTCATGTTTATGTTGCCAAAAAACCTTTTATTATAGTCCTGATAATTTTATTTTTGAGGAGGTTGGTGTTTTGATGTAAATCTAGATTGTTTGCCTTAGAGGCATAACACCTTACTAGAATTTATAACGCTACATGCATAATTATCTGTAGGTGGTTGAGTTTGTCTTCTTAATATCTGTTGGTTTTGAGAGGCGTCTGGTCAATAGTTTTTCTACTACGGGGTTAAAACTGCTTTCTGTGCACTCATGACTCTGCTGGGATACTCATGATTTGAAAGAGAAACTGCAGTGAATATAATAATTATGGTGATTATGAGGTTTGGTTTCTGTGTGTGTGTGTGTGTGATTTCTTAGTGTCAGCAAAAGATGATTGGTGATCCTGACCAGCTGATGTCAGTGGCACTGGAGTGTATCTACAGCTGTGAACGAGAAGATCAGCTCGCTCTCAGCTACGACGTACTGGAGTGTCTTCCTCAGAGAGGATATGGGTTAGTGCGCATCACCACAAATGCACAGCATGTACATATTGGCAGGTTCCATCTTCTGCATCTTGCATTTTCAAGACATTAATATATTTATTGCAGCTACCCCTGAATGAACTGAATGAAGTCACGTGCCAGATACACGTGCCAATTTTAAAATTGCATCTTTCGGCACGTTGCAGCCTGTCACAGTAAAATATTTGTTCCGATTTCTTTAGTTCAATCTACATCAGTTAGTTTAATTTAATATGGACAAGTAAGTGCTGACTCCAGACTTATTCACTCACCTACACCTACAAACAAAATTATATTGATCAAATATTTATTGTAAGAGGATGTTTTTCGATGACTCATTTTTATGAAGGTGTCAATAATTCTGGAGCTTTTCAAAGATTAATGACACTACTCTTATAATCGATCAAACCATACGAATACAGGCTTGTTGTGTTAGGTGTGTGTGTGTGTGTGTGTGTGTGTGTGTGTGTGTGTGTGTGTGTGTGTGTGTGTGTGTGTGTGTGTGTGTGTGAACTTCACTGTAGGCTGCTTTCCTAATGAACTCAGGATTATCTCTGCACGCTTCTGTCTTCCTTCAAAGAGCAAAATCTCCAAACCTAATTAGATCGCCTTATTACCCCCGTGATCTTTATTCTCACTGCCCTCTTCAATTTAATCGGAATTAAAAATGCATGATGATGCTAATCAGCGTTCTCATGCTGTATTGAACGTTTATATAAACGATTATTCGTAATAAAACATGATGATTCATAGAAAGCAGAATTTAAACAAAGGCACACAAATATTAGAAATAGTTCATGTCTCCAGTTTATCTCCTCGAATACTGGATTGAGTTTGAAAAGAACATTTGAAGGTTTTCTTTGCAAATGATTGATTCTATTCTTGTAATTCCCAACTCATATTTGAGTCTTGGCTCGAAAAATGACATTAGAAAGTAATTAGTCCAAACAAAAGTTTTCTACAGATAGAAAATAGGAAATAAAGTCATTTTTCCAAATTTGAGCTCAAGGTGCTGGTCTCTGCTAATAGACTGAACATGTCGTATGCTTCACTTGTTGAAAGGCATTTTAATAATGGTATATAGATGAAATTTCTAATACCGCCAAAGCCTGGATCCGAGCATGGCCCTTAACCCTAACCCCAAGGTATAAGTATTTTCTTTCATTTCTTTAATTAATGTATTTTCTGTTTTACAAACAGTGTCCCTCATCCATTAACTCCACCCAACAGGAAGGAAGTGATCTGAATTTTGTATGGTATCAAACTTTTACATTATAGGATTTTAGCCAAATGTGGTCAAAATGAAGACAAAAGTTTCCTGATAAGCTTTTCCAATAAAATTTTTACTGTGATCCCACAATTTTCCTACAGGATTACACAACCACAGTGTTAAAATTTGGTTTATTACTGTATATAAGAATTTCTCCAACATTTTTTTATTATTATGTACAGTGCATCTGGAAAGTATTCACAGCGCATCAATTTTTCCACATTTTATGTCACAGCCTTATTCTAAAATGGATTAAATAAATTTTTTTCCTCAGAATTCTACACACAACAC
>JAQMYJ010000012.1:30017253-30030390 GCA_030014305.1 Clarias laeviceps | reverse complement strand
TATGTTTGGTTGTGTGTGTGTGTGTGTGTGTGTGTGTGTGTGTGTGTGAGAGAGAGAGACTAGTTTCCATATGGCTCTTGGAAGCAGTGTGAGAGGACTGAGTGATTAATTACCGCTCCTTTAGCTGCTGTGCTTGTTTTCATCATTTCTTTTTGTTTTTTGTATGTTTTATTGTATTCTTTCTCTCCTTTACTTTCATAGTCCTAATCAATGTATATTTTCTATAAGGATAAATATGAATAAAGCGTGATTGTGTGTGTGTGTGTGTGTGTGTATTTAAGAAAACAATAAATAATAATAATATTAAAACAATAAATAAATGTATTTATTTATTGTATATTATACACACAAAATATAAACACTACACTTTTTTATTCCTGCTATTTTATTGTCTGTCTCTCTGTCTAACCTCCCTCTCCCTCTATCCTCTCTCTGTCGGTCTCTCTGTCTAACCTCCCTCTCTCTCTGTCTGTCTCTCTGTCTAACCTCCCTCTCTCTCTGTCTGTCTCTCTGTCTAACCTCCCTCTATCCTCTCTCTCTGTCTAACCTCCCTCTCCCTCTATCCTCTCTCTGTCTCTCTCTTTAACCTTTTTTTCCCTCTACATCTTTCATCTCTCACCGTCTCACCTCCCCCCCTCGTCCTCACACTCTAACCGCTGTCTCTCTTTCTCTCTGCAGGTGTTTGTGGAGAGTTTGCTGTGTTCAGGTCGGGAGGAGAATGTGCTCCTGGCTGGTCAGCTGATGCAGCGCAGTTCTTCAGGGCCGGTTCCACCAGTCGGCCCTTCGTTCCGCGTTAAAGCGGCCCGTGTGCCCTACACCCACAGCGTGGACCTGGCACTGGCCTCCGCCCGCGAGTACTTCAACTCCTCCGCCACCCTCAGCGACCCCTGCATCAGCCTGGCACGGTAAAGATCAGCAGAAGAGATCAGGATTTGTATTTTGCTCTCATCCTTGTGATCAGAGTTACGTATGTGAGGAATAAAATCCCCGCGTTTATTCCACTTATACCTCAGCAGCATGATTCCACTAGCGATTCTTGCATTTTATTTATAATAGCGAACATACAACGGAATATACATATAAATATAGATACAATAATAAAAAATGTACAATCATGTTGCTTTGGGTATTTTAGTTGGAAATCTCTCTCGCTCTCCCTCTTCTCTATCTCGCTCTCCCTCTTCTCTCTCTCTCTCTCTCTCTCTCTCTCTTTCCAGGTGTGTGCTAATACTTTTTCTCTTCCTCTCCATCTTATTGTCAAGTGTGTTCAACCCCCTGTAACCTCCCACCCTGTATTTCTTTCTTTCTTTCTGTAACCAAGTATCAGGTCATCCATCTTTACATTCTCGCTTTGTTTTCTCTCCTTCTCTCTTTTTCTGTTGCTCTCTGCTGAATTGCACCTTGATCTTTAGCCTCTTTCTTCCTGTCTGGCTGCAGGTTAATGTCACTGCCTCTCTCTCTCTCTCTCTCTCTCTCTCTCTCTCTCTCTCTCTCTCTTTTTTTCCTCTCTCTCTCTCCTTTTTTTTCTCATTCTGTCTAACTGTGTTTAATTAATTTAGTTTTTACTTTAACTTTTACTTTCTAACCTCCCACTTAAACTCTGAGAAAGTGTGAGTTGCATGGTCTCTCTCTCTCTCTCTCTCTCTCTCTCTCTCTCTCTGTTTCTCTCTCTCTCTCTTTCAGTTTCTCATTCCTGTTGTCTTTGCTCAGGATTTGGTGTGACAGCCTTGTTCACAGAGTGATGTTTTTCGCACTCAAAAGTAAAGTAGGGCAGTAATTAGGCCATCATCTCTCCCATTCACTGATGACCTGACCAAAAGCTATTCAGACGCTCACACACACACGCGCGCAGGTTGTTAACCGGGGTTAAGAAAGGTTAACTTATTCATGCTACACACGAACCTTAAGGCGACCAACCTAAATCGAAATATTTCAGTTCCTAAAAGAACTTTGATAAAAATAGTTTTGGCGAGGAATGAACACACTGTTCTGAAAGACAGCATGAGTATAGCCCAGTCGCGTTAATGAACAAATTCAGAGGACACAAATTTGCAGGGTAATGTCATAATAATTAGACCTTTCAGTCTGTGAATAGAGAGGCTGCCAGAAATGGAGGGATGGGAAGCGCGATAAGATATAATCAATGAGTGCGTGACACGAGAGGCACTCAAGGCCAGAATTTTTCTGCCTTCCTTATTCAAAAGCGTTCTGTTTTAAGGAACATGTTGGAGCTCTGGAGTGTGTTTAGAGTTTAAATGACTGCAAAACACTTTTATTCACTGTGAGTGTTTTTTTTTTTTTTTTTTTTCCTGTAAATCGTGACCTGAATTTTTCCTCTATTGTTTCAAATCAAAGCAAAAGCAGAGCCAGGGGTATTCGGATCAGTCAGCTGCTTTTATAGGAACACGTATGGATTAATCATGCAGTCAGTCAATCATGTGCAGCACATAAAATCATGAAGCTCCAGTAATATGAGGTAGTTCTCCTCCTTCTTCTTTATTATTCCATCCACTAGCAGCAGATCAGCTTCGATGCCTGATGCTCCCACCACCATGCTTCACAGCTGCTATGTACAGTGTTCTTGAAATTCAGTGTCTCACCTTTATTCACCATGTGTGATGTAAGCCTGGTTTGTCTAGAGGCAGCGTCCCTGGTGTTCCAGCATCTTCCAGGTCATGACAGGGCTGTGTATTGGTGGTTCCTGGGTTGTTTCTGACCATCTGAACCCACATCCTCTCAGCTGGGGGGGTTTGTGTCTTCTTCGAGACCTTTGGAATGTGGCTTCTGCTGGCAGCGTGTGGAATTGTTTGAACTGCTCTTGGAATCTCAAGTTGTTTTAGAAGTTGTTTGTAGCTCTACCATCCTCGTTCTCAGATCTGCACTGAGCTCCTTGGATTTTCCATTTCCGTTGTACTCAAGAGTTTGTTGCACAAAGAAGCTACTCGCTGGAGTCAGTCATCATCACTGACAGGAAGTTGAGGACTTTCTTGAGATTTTCCTCTGTTAAACATGGTATATAATCGTTCCTCCTCAGAAAACAACCAGGTCAAAGAAATCATCAAATGCCCAATATCGGCATTACTTCATGTTCGTGATGAACCTCCAACCACAACTGCATGATGTGTTCTTACAAACGAAATCAGTCAGACTTCAAGAATAGAAGACAAAAAAACTTACACTCTTGAATAGAATGAGATCTTTGTTGAAAATGTTTGTGGCACAATCACAGCACAAAATTAGGTTCACACAGTGTTCTGGCATAATGGTGAAAAGCCACTACTGCAAACTGTGTGTGTGTGTGTGTGTGTGTGTGTGTGTGTGTGTGTGTGTGTGTGTGCGCTTGTACAGTAGGTAGTACTGCTAACTGACTTTATAAATTTTAAATAAAACCTGCACTTGCTTTTGAGCTCTGTGCCTCATGCCGGCCTTTCGAAAAGGTTTTATTTTATTCTTTTATTTATTTATTTATTCCTTTTTTTTTTTTTTGAATAAATCAATTTCCTGTCTTTTTACTTCTTGATTACCTGCAGCCATGTACTGCCTGGAACACACATCTTCAGTTCTGATCAGTGCATCAGCACAATCAACAACATGCAGTTAAAAGCACTCGAATGCACTGGGAACAAAAGTGCACTCACGCAGCCCTAAATAAAGTGGCCTCTAAGTGTAAGGTTCCTGTTTGTTAGCTACGAAATACACCATTTTATTCTAGGGAAAAAAAACAACAACAACAATAATATAATAACAGAATACACACCGTGCTATGAAAGCATTAATAAAAATGCACCGTTGTCTGAGAATGTAGTTATGATTATCGTCTGCTTAGCTGTTATTGGAAACATTTTTCAACAAGGATAGGAGTATTTTCCGATATATTAAAAATGCTAAACATCACTAAATCATTAATGCAGTGGATTTTTCACAGCGTAGAATCTTTTACTTTTCCGAAATGCATTTGTAGAGAACGGCTGTAGATAAATAAAGGAACAAGTAATATAGTGTGTGTGTGTGTGTGTGTGTGTGTGTGTGTGTGTGTGTGTGTGTGTGTGTGTGTGTGTGTGTGTAAGAGCAGGGTGTAGAGGAGTGGGTGTTGGAACTATTTTACTCCATCATTACTGCTTCCTAATAAAACTGGCTTTAGCATAAGCAGTGAGAAGGATCAGTAAAGGCTCTAAGCTATTTGTTTGCTTTACTTTGGCTCTGGTCCTTCACCGTGCCTGTGTTTGTGTAATGGACTACACTAAATGTTGGACAGAGTGCACATCCTCCTTGGCCTTGTAGATCTTCGAACCTTTACTGGAATAAGAGCCAAGAAAAGCCTTATATTGACTTGACTGTTACTTCTTTTCTTCTCGTTTCTCTGGCCAAAAAGAGGCTTGTAGTAAATTATTAAGTGCTGTGAAAAAGTATTTCCCATTTGCATATTTGTTACACTTAAATGATTCAGGTCGTCAAACAAATAATTAGTAATTGTCACGTATTAGTCTGGAAATAGTTACAGACTATTAGTGAACCACAGTGAGAGCCATTATCCACAAAAAGGAGAACTTGTGAACGGTGAACCTTCCCAGACGTTCTTCAAAATTACTTCAAGAGCACAAAGGTCTCATTCAGGAGCTTACAAAAGAACTTTGAACAACATCTAAAGATCTGCAGCCAAAATGGCACCCATAGTAGAGTTCCAAGGCGAAAGCCACTGCTGACCAAAAAGTACACGCATGCTTGTCTCATCTTGATTATTCCCATGACATCAGACCAAAAGTCAAACATGGTGGTGGTAGTGTGAAGGTTTAGGGCTGCTTTGCTACTTCCGGACTTGTACGAGTTGCTATAGTTGATGGAACCGTGATTTTTGGACTCTACCAGAAAATTCTGATTGAGAATTTCATAGTTTGTGACCTCAAGCTCAAGCGCACTTGGGTTATGCAGCTGGACAATGATCCGAAACACACCATGGCTTAAGAAACAAACCAAAAAAAAAGATTTGGAGTGGCCTAGTCAAAAACCAGGCTTAGTGTAAATCCGATTGAGATGCTGTGGCATGACCTTAAACAGGCCGTTCATGCTCAAAACCCTCCAATGTGGCTGAATTAAAATAGTTCTTCAAAGAGGAGTGGGCCAAAATTTCTCCACATTTCACTCAGTGCCAGTTATTGCAAAACGCTTGATTGCATTTGTTGCCACCAAGTGTGGCACAACAAGTTAATAGGTTTAGTGGCAGTTGCTTTTTCACATAAAACCGGCCAGGCAGGTTTGGGCAGCTTTATATTTTCTGAAATATCAGAAATCTCCGCTAAGGTGACTGTTTGAAACCTGGGACATGGCTAAACACAAAGCTATACTAGGGCACGCCCCTAATGCCCTAATGTTATTCAACTCACACATTTATTTATTGATTTAAATTTCATTCATTTATTCATGTCATCATTCATAATGTGCTACACAGAACTGAAGAATATTCAGATTTCTACGGTAATTACAGTAGTCGATAAGGAGTCAAAATAACGTCATCGGTATCATTTATAAAACTTATATATCATGCATCAGTCCCAGTGTTTTGACATTGTGAAAAAAAAAACTGACTGTTTGATTAAATTCATCCATTGCTAAATACAGGGGTTGTTAAAGATTTTTTTCTGAGGCACAGCAAATCAATACTAGCCACATGCCCCAGTAAAAGTGTCCAGTCACGGGTGTTTTTTTTTAAATGTTGGTTATTATCATTTCATAATCAGAAAAACCTGATCATTATTCCCCCAGTGCAGATGTAATCATGTCTGAGACGTACGCTTAAGGTTTTGCAGCCGTTGGTAGAGGATATACGTTCAGGAATATGCCAATAAAACATGTCTAGATCTAGTTATGGCGGCACGGTGGGTTAATGGTTATTACTGTTGCCACTGGGTCCGGGTTTGATTCCCACCTCGGGGTCTGTGTGCATGGAGTTTGCATGTTCTCCTTGTGCTTGGTGGGTTTCTTCCAGGTTTTCCAGGTTTCCTCCCAAAGACTTGCAGATTAGGCTAACTGTTGTTCCCAAATTGCCCGTAGTGTGTGAATGTTGACTGGTCCTACCATGGTTGTAAAAAATGAGAATAAATAAAATGGTAATCACCACTGGCCTCCACAGTAGTGGAGTTGGACAGAGGTTCCTACAGTAGATGGATGGATGGATGGATGGATGGAAATGTAGTCATGTATAATTAAATTGAAATTTAATTAGAGTTTGTAATTCATCAGACTGGTGTAGAACCAGTATGTCTGCTTTAATGTATAGTATATTTTTATAGTTGGTGGATATGAAAACGCATTATCACAGTTACCCCATGCCATGTCTGGGCCAGATCTGTTTTTAGGCCTCCATTTCTCTACCTCTAACTCGGATACTTCAATCTCTATAGTATTTTTAACTGTAATATTATTACTGTACCTGTAATCACATAAAAATCCAAATCGTCATATGGACCAGCGCCGCTATCTGTTTGCCTGCAATGAATTGTCAATAATGTAACCATTTGTTATTTTTTGTGGGAATAGTTTAAAGCGCCACCTGTAGGATTATAAAAAAACTGCGACATTTTTACAGCTTCAAGTGCCTCCAAAGCCTTGAGCAATTATGAGCTTCGAACACAGGCATGCGCATCTTCTAACGCACTTGTTTCGAGACTTTTAAGGGCTCATGGTGTTTAGAGTCTGTGTAAGCGTGTGTATTGAGTGGGTTTTGAGATTAATTGACAGTTAACGCGCTCAACTTTTGATAATGTAACTCCATTAAAAATGCATTTCTGTTGCACCAGTTATCTCCAATGTCTTCGGTCATAGCAGATGAATCTGAAAACCAGCCAATTCCGGTCCCTGGTTGATTGACCGGTGCATCTCTATTATAAATTTAATTAGTAATTTAAAAGTCTATCATCTGAACTTATGCAGTGTATACAATCTGGACAAATCATTTATTTTTCCACTCTTTGTCTGTGTGTCTGTGTTTGCAGATCATGTCTGCAGCTGATCACAGATTGTCCTCCTTCAGTTCAAGCAGAATTAGACCTCATCAGCGCCCTCTCAAAACTGGAGGAATTCGGGGTTAAAGTCCTGCCTTTACAAGGTACATCTCTGTCTCTCTGTCTGATTTCTTTGATTAAATCTTTCTTTTACTTATTTCTAACAGTTACGACTTTTTTTTAAATTATTCTTATTATTCTGAAGTGAAATGTGGAGCTGTCAGAGATATAAAAAGGGACAGCACTAAAAGGAATGAGATGATGCATTTTAAAGTAAAAGAAAAATGTTAAAATTATGTGTGGCTCGTAAAACCACAGAAGCACGAGCCTTTTCTGCTTGTCTTTATCTTTCTGCCATTTTTTTCCCCCTGACATTTAAACCTGTTTTCTGCCCATTTTCACACAGTGGAGAAAGAGAGAGGATGACGTGAAAGGCTGAAAACAAGTCAATGTTGTAAAAGTAACAGGCAGAATTCGTTTTTTTGGCGCTCAGTTCACTTTGGGGAACAGAGACCTAAATTACCCATAATGCTGTTTGAGTACATGGTTTAACTCTTCATGTATGCGCCAGGGGTTTGGTCCTTTGGTATGTCCATCTGTCTCACCTCAGCTTTCACCCATGTTAGAAGGAACCAAAATTTTAAATAAATTATTATTAATAATAATAATAATAATAATAATAATAACAACATTTCCTCACATAGCGAAGACAAACATCTGAAAAGTGATACACTGATGTTTTCTTTAAAGGGATTTATATTGAATAATTTAGACAACTCAGTCTCAGGTGTGTGTATGTGTGTGTACTGTATGTGTGTGTGAGAGAGAGAGAGAGAAAGAATTCAAATTTTCCTTCCAATAGCGTCCAAGTGCCAAGGACAGTTCTTTTGAGGACATTTGGGTTTAAGATACACAATATGGTCAAAAGAATTTGGCCAAACCTGTTAATTATTGAATTCAGGTGTTTCAATCAGGTCCCATAATGTGTCAACATACCAAGACATCTTGGACACTGCTATGCTTTTAACTTTGTGGCAAGAGTTAACAAGGGGAAAGTCCTTCTCTATTCCAACATGACTGTGTCTCAGTGCACAAAGCAAGGAACTATAAAGACATGGTTCGATGAGTTCGGTGTGGAAGAACTTGACTGAACTCAACCCCATCGAGCATCTTTAGGATGAACTGGAACAGAGATTGCGAGCCAGGCCTTCTCGTCCAACATCAGCGCCTGACCTCATAAATGCTCTACAGAATGAATGGGCACGAAGTCTTAAATAAACACTACAAAATCTTGTGGACAGCCTTCCAAGAAGAGTGGAAGCTGTTATAGCTGCAAAAGGCGGACTGACTCCATATTGAAGTGTATGTATTTGGATACAATTTAATTGGAGGTTTGGGTGAATACTTGTATCCATATAGAGTATAAAATCAGTCTTTCAGCTTTCATTTCCTGGTGTCTAAAGTTGAAGTCAGAGGTTTACGTACAATTCCTGACATTTAATCCTAGTAAACATTCACTCTCTTAAATCAGTTAGGATTACTGTAAAATTTCAGAATAATAGTACAGAGAATGATTTATTTCAGCGTCTATTTCTTTCATCGCGTTCCCAGTGGGTCAGAATTTTACATCCACTTGGTTAGTAATATTTTGCCTTTATATTATTTAACTTGGGTCAGACATTTCAGGTACTGTAGCCTGCCACAAGCTTCTTACAGGAATTTTAACCCGTTCCTCCTGACAGAGCTGGTGTAACCGAGTCTGGCTTGGAGTTGGGCTTGGGTTTTGCATGACTGCTTCTGGAAATTTCTCACAAATCTTTGCTAATGATTGGAGCCACGCGTGACAAATTCAGAAGTCTATGGAAATTCATCCTTAGAATGTACAGAGAAATACAGGCAATCTTTTCAATCGGAAGGAACGTCATCATGCAACCCAGAACACGCTGCCAACACAACAAACGACGCCATCAGGGGAAAAAGTAGAAATGTTTTCGACTAGCTGAGTGAATCAGCAGACCTTAACCTAACTAAGCAGCATGTCAGTGTCTGAAGGGAAAACTGAAGTGAAGGGGAAGAGGAGAGAAATCACAATCAAAAGAAAGATGTACAGTACAAGCCTGGAAAAGCAACACAAAAGAAGAGCTCACCAGTTTGTTGATGTCGTTCGGTCACTGGCTCGATGCAGTTATTCCAAGCATGTCACACCATCTAAAAATCAGGCGCCATGTCACCAAAGATACCTAGTTGAGAAGTTTAACACTATCTATAGTAGATGTACATATCAGGAAATGAACTGGTAAATTCTGATCAGTACGTCTCATATTTATTTTTTGATCTTAAAAGCAGTTGTCTTCTGTGAATAGCAAAAACAAAATGACTGACTGCTGTTTCATTACTTGTGGAGGAAACCGTGTATGTACTGTATAGAGGAATTGGATCATTAGGAGAGGGGGTGGAAACTCTGAGTCTCCCTTTTGAGTTTGGTTCCTTCGCCAATGTTCTGTTTAACTAGTTAAAGTATAATTAAAGAATTACAGGGTTTCATATCATAATTAGTTAGCTTTTATACATACTGAAGTCATTGTTCCCGATGCTCCTAACCATGGTGTGTCTTAACAAACAAATTGGTTCACCAATCAAAGCTCTGTCTAGACGAGGGGTTGCACGAATACAGACCTTTACTGCAAGTTTGTGGCTCTTATTTTAAAAAAGTGAGCATATTAATCTTAATGAATCTTACTGAGCTGCCAGTTAAAGATAATTTGAACATAAAAATAGAAACAGTAGTTCGCAATGGGTTTAATGATCTCTTATTTGGTTTGTTGTAAACGTACAACAGCCGAGTTTGACTGTACAGTAAAGGTATTGCATTGACTGAGTTCAAGAACAGCAAACGTTTCTTCATGTATCAGAATGAATGTCGCATGTTCCACGCAGAGATGGTTTTCTGCTTCGGTACAGCAAATGTTCACACTGGTTCTGACTTTAGATGACCCCAGAGGCTGTAAGTTCTGGTTCTGTTGTACTAAGTCCGTTCAAGTCAAACCGGGACTTGTGATGAAATTGTACATTTATAAAGTAAGGTGATGCAGCCCTTAGCTGCAGTAAAACATTTGAGTGGTGCAAATGTTTTTTAAAAAAGGGTCCCAGCTGAGGTGTGTCGGAGCCCACTGCAGTTGTTCCCGTGAACATTCAACGAGTAGAACACCTGATCCTTGAGAATGGACGGATAAGTTGTAGCCCACTTCGCAAGAGACGCATCTGTCTGTGGGAACAGTACAGGAATCATCCACTTGCACGTTACAGGAACTCGGCTGGGGGATATTGCCAAATCCCCGTAAATCCCCAGTCCTGACCTCACTCCAAGTCATTTCCACATGTTTGGGTCATTAACAACAGTTCCTGGAAGGCCAGGGTTTCAGATGTGAAGCAGATCATGGCTCCGATGTACAGAACTGAGAAACTTCCTACATTGATGGTACCCAAGCACTAGAGAAACTCTGGGATAAGTGCATTAGTGTAGCCAGGGGTTGAGATATGTAGAGAGAAATAAGGGATACTGTATGTGCGTTCTGTTATTCTGCTCAATCAAAAATCCCAACAAAAAAATCACGCAAATCACATTCACGTATTAGTTAATGGATTGAATGAAATCTTTTAGCATTCTTTCTTCTTTAACTCTTACGAATGTGCTTGGTGTAACTAATGATGATTAGTACTTACTTCAGAGATGTGGTGAAGTGTGGTGTGTTTTGGTGTCCATGGATTTTTATTACGGATCTCTGAACATTATGAAATGTTGAAGAATAGACCGAATTAGTTACTGATTCAGGTAAGTTATTAAATGTTAAACATCTACCATCTTTCTCTGTCGGTGCAGTGCGATTGCGTGAAGAACGCCTGTCGTTGATAAAGGAGTGCATCACTCAGTGTCCCACAGCCTATAAACAGTCCACTCTGTTGCTGGAGTTGGCCAGGCTTCTCCGGGTCTCAGGTACAGTAACTCTCACACACCCTCCCGAACATATAAAAAGGAAATTAAAAGGAGATGGATTTTGGGGGAGGATATGGATAAAAGGATAAAAGGAGGAGGATCACCTAGGGGAAGATCTTGCTTTTGTTCAATTATGAAATCTGTCAGATCAGCACGGAATGCATAATAAATAAGAATGAAAAAATTTAAGAAAATTAATAAATAAATAAATAAATAAGTAAATTAATAAACTAATAAGCAAGCAGTATGGTTCCTAAGATCTGGCCATGCAGCTACTGTGTCTTTGAGCGTGTGTGAGTGGAGGGGGCGTGGTTTAGCGCAGTTGCCATGCCAACACAGAGAGAAACATGCTGGTAATATTACAGCTTTACTTTTCCCATTCACTTACATTGTGAATACTTCTAGAGACTGCTTCTACTGTAGATACTCATACTGTAACTATCTCAAAACACGATTATCCTAGAGCTTATCCGTTTCGATTTTACAAGGAGCGGGATTTGAGATTCTGATTTTGGGTTTGTGTCAGGTCCCGAACAACAATTTATGACTCCCAAACAGTTTGACCAAACTCCTCCGTCCTTCATATGTAGTTGTTAGGAAACCCGGCTCTCCGGTTTGTGGGTTTCGTGGGTGTGTGTCGCGTCCCAGTTTCTCCATCTGTAAGGTCTGTGTTAATCAACAAAATTTGGGGGATACTGTATAAGAAGAAGAAGGAGAAATCATTTGCAATAGTAAGACTACAGTATGGCTCTACTAATAATAAATTTAATTTGTGTCATGTTAACAATCATTTTAAAACAAAGAAAGTTTATTATATTTAACGTCCACTTAATTAGGACCTACACGTTTATGCAGTTATCTAATCAGCCAATGAAGTGTCCACAATAGCGCAATGCAGTAGTAAAAGGCTTCCATGATTGATTAACTGCATGTAAAGGTGTTCCTAATAAAGTCGACCGTGTGTGCGTGTGTGTGTTTTATAGAAGTGAGCCACTGACAGGTTTCCCCAGACTGGTCCATTCTTCTAATTTGCGCAATCGAAGTAATCTTTTAAAGGGCAGCAGCTGAGAAGCTGTTTCCTGTAAATCAGAGCTCCGTGAACATGAACTTCACGAGTCAGGCATCAAGCCGTCTTTAAGCTGGATAATTTAGTGTTTGACTTATTTGAGAAAATCTGCTAGCTACAATAGCAAGCATATAAACCTTTAGTCTACTGTATATCTACAGCTTTCCAACACTACATTACATTGTACTGTAAGTGCGGATAGAGCAAACCAGATGTCCTTTTTTCTCAGCATGGAGTCTGTATTTATGGACTTGTGCTTTGGAATCATGCTGTTCTTTTAACCTCATCGCCATCGTTCAACCGTAACACACGTTGAACGAGCACGTGTATGGTTCTGTATTTCTGTACAGACATAAAGGGGCTGCGTATCATCATGCTAGGACAGGACATTATCCCACGCGAGCATCATCTACAGTACACAGAGTGTTTTGATTACTCTTCATCGGATTAGATTGTGTACAAAGAGATCAGAGAGTCTCACAAAGAGCTTCAACCAAATGCGCTGCACACTTCAGCAGTCGTCCAAGAATCTACCAGGGGAGAAGGAAATTATCTTATTGCCAAACAAATTAATATTTTGGAGCCGTGCTGTCTCCCCGAGCTATATTTGCAATACGTTAGAGACGGATGATCTTATGCGATGATTCCGGTTCAGGGCAGAGACATTCATTTTTATTATCTCTGTAAAGAGGATAAAATATCCAGCTCATAAGCGGCCAGTGATGATACATGTTTATTAGTTTACATCATATCGAGTTAGGAGTCTATTATGTAGGAAGATTTGAAGGAGAATCGATCCAGTGCTGGATCACTTATCACTTGTGTATGTGTGTGTGTGTGTGTCTTGTGTGTGTTTATAGGTGATGATGAAAGCCAGAGGAGGGGTCAGGTCCTCACGCTATTGGCCGAGCAGGCCCTACACAGTCACGACTACAAAGCATCCTACATCCATTGCCAGGACCTGATGGCAGCAGGCAGGTTTTAGCTAAAGTATTGTAAAAATATATACACCGCGTTCCAAATTATTATGCAAATTGGATGTAAGTGTCATAAACATTAAATGTTTGGTTTTTAAATTA
>JAQMYJ010000012.1:30005237-30017153 GCA_030014305.1 Clarias laeviceps | reverse complement strand
CATTAGGAGGTTTGTTCAATAAAATTTGAATTATACCCTAATGGTTGATGACTTGAAAATTATACTGACTGTCATTTTCATTGACTAATTATGAAAATCAGAGAAAGATATCATTTGCGGAATAATTTGGAACACGGTGTATATTGGCAGTCATGGATTGTAAGGTTTTTTATTCCAATTTTAATGCTAACATTTATCTTGTATAATTTTACTTTTAAGGTTAAAATTGTAAAAATAAATAAATAAATAAATTCTAAAGTATAAAGTTAAAATTTTAAATTGAAACCCCCTAAAATATAACTTTTACTATTTCAAAATGCTATTCCAACATCTAAAATTTTACTCTAACATCTTACTTTAATGTTTCATTTTCCCCCCTTAACATTAACCAAATGAAATTTTACTTTAACATTTAACACTTAAAACTTTAGTCCAACATTTAATGCGATTTTTTTAGTGCATTTTTTTCTTTCCTACATTTGACTTGAATTTTACTTTAACATTCAACATAACCGTAACATTTATTGGAATTTTACTTTAACATTGAACACTTTTAAGTTATTCCAACCTTCTGAAAGTTTACTTTCTACTAATAAACATAAGAAATTTTACTTAACTAATTTGCACAAATTTTACCTTAACATTTAACACGTCAAAATGATATTCCAAGCTTTTTTTTTTAACTCTCTACAATTTCACTTTAATAATTTAACTCCTGAGTTTTACTTTAAGTTTTTGCACACTAAAATTTTATTTTGACTTTTTAACACACTCTACATTTTTTTCTCTAACATTTGTCTTCCCAAAATTTTATTCTGCCATTTAACACATACATTTTTTTTACTGTAATATTTAACCTTCAAAGTGGTTGACTTTTAACACTTGAAAATTTTACTTTGCCATTTAACCTTCTAAAATTTTACAGTGGAATTTAACTTTCTAAAATGTTGCTCCAACACTCTAAAATTTAAATGACATTTAACTTCCTAAAATTTTACTTCGACTGATACAATGATATATTTGTAATGGATTCGTCACTCGTTTTCTTTAGCTTAGATGATAAACCTCAGATCATACAATAGATAGAAATAGGTCTAAGGTCTATGGAGTAGTTTAAGTCATCACAGTGCACCAAACAATCCTGTGTGCATAAGCATGCAAGCACATATTTGTGTGTGTGTGTATATATGTGTGCGTTTGTGTGTGTGTGTGTGTGTGTAAAACGCTGTTTACATTGGCATAGGACAGAGAAACAGGGGACGCTAATCTCTGATTGCTATCAGCAGAAATCTCAGAGCCCCAATAACAGTTCAGTGGAAATTATGTTAACCTTTTGTTTCCTAATTTCTCTCTCTCTCTCTCTCTCTCTCTCTCTCTCTCTCTCTCTCTCCCCCACACACACACTCTCTCTCCCTCTCTAGGCTATAGCCAGGGTTGGGGTGTTTGTTCCCAGCTGGGTCAGTGTGAGAGCTACACGCAGCTGTCGGCTCGCCAGGAGCTGATGGCGTTTGCTTTGACTCACTGCCCTCCTGCCAACATCCAGAACCTTCTTGCAGCCTCCAGCTTTCTGCAAACACAGGTGTGTTTGTGCTTCCTTTTACATGGCACTCATTTCCCTCGTACCCAGTTCCGATGTTGCTGTTGACCCTTTTGATATAGCTGGCTCACTGGTTTAAGAGCCATTGCGTAATCTGCGTCCTTGACTTACAGCTAGTACATTTACATAATCTGTATGCAGACGTCTATAAAATGTGTCGAATGTTAGCCAGGGAAATGTTATTAAGACTTTACAGAATAGAACAGCTAAACTTTCGGTAGATGATCAAGCTGAGTAAACTTACTGTACATTCTCTGCTGTTACAAAACTGAGGAGGGAATATTTGAAAGAAGGTTGTAGTGTGAATGAAATGAAACATTTTGTTTCTCTGGTTTTCTAAGCCAGAGTTTTAGTTGAGATTTTTTTACTATAAACAACAAAATGGTCTACTTTAATCGATTGATTCCAGTCCAAGACCATTCCCGGTTTTAGTGTTTAAACAGACCTGCTGCTTCCACAGGATTGGCTGATTAAGTACTTAATGTCTCTGAAGATATAAAGACATAAAAGATGTGATGGACATGTCCCAGATGTTCTGGCTACTTATTGGTCCACCGTCGATGATGTACAGTATTTAATAAATAGTTGATACACATGCTCAATGTGATTAATTAGGGCCCAAGCACTATAGGGTGCGCAGGACCCTTTTGTTTTCCTCAGGATTATTTTTTTCCCACCCTTTTGGACTTTTTGGGGGTCATGTCATGCTCAAAAACTCATAAAAATTGGCAGACAGGTTGGAATCTGCTGCCATTAGGATGCCTGAGAGTCGCGTGGCCACGGGGCCCTCAGGGGCCCCCACACGAGATTTTGCTGCATAGTTCATACACACTTGCACGTATGCAAACGAAACTTGCTACACATTCAGAGCTCACTGTATGTCCTGGGCTCAACTCAGTTATTTTGGGTCATTTGTAAAAACGCACCCGATGGATTTTGATATACTCCTCCTAGGGAATTTATCCGATCGCCACCAAACCGGGCTGATGTGATCTAAAGACATTGAGGATGCAAAATTGCAGAGGGATTTTTGATATCTCAAACGGGTCAGCCGTGACGATGACTTAAACTTACGCTGAAAAATCGTTAATAACTTTGGAGGTCTTAACTTAAAATTCCCCCTATCCTATACATACTGTATACAAACACACACACACACATATACACACACACATATACACACACATCACAAATGTTAACACTCACACACACATATCTCTCACTCACACACACACACATTTGACATAACAAATATTTAGGGCCCAAGCTGACATCAGCCCTGTGCAAGTGTGTGAAGTGTGCAAGTTGGGCACCTGGGCGGCGATGACTTTACACGCTCAAATGACAAACAGGTTGTGCGGTGCGCGATGGCGATGGCGCAGGGTGCTTGGGCCCGCTTATCGTTGCTTGCAACTATATTTATAGTTTGTTTTCTTTGTCCTGATTGCATCATCTACATCTTTTTTTCCGGCTTTTAAAATGCAGCTCTAGCAGCCCCCTTGCATTCAGGCTTTAACTCAGGTTTGGAAGTGCAAGTCTGCTTCCAGCTGAGTGCTAAAAACACAATCTGTGGCATAAAAGAAGGAAGTGACATAACACTGAATCATTTATACATAATGGCACATCGCAGGGGGAAACATCAAGTAACAGCAAAAACGGCATCCTGTGAAGTGACTATGATGGTTACAGCTTTGTAAGAAAAGAGATAATAAACTAAGTGTTTTTTTTTTTCCTACTTTAAGATCCTTTACCAGGCAGTGAACTACAAGATGGCCCCGTCTCAAGCCCCAGGAGCAGGAGACGACCAAGATCAGGTATCAGTCTTAACTTGACGCTTACTTAGCCTGTGTGGGCACAGCGAACTGATGAACACGTGTGCGCCCGGCACGTTACACAGACCATAAAGCGCACGCTACGTTTTTCATCCGCTGTAAATATGACGGCCATCAAGCCGAGCTGCTCCGCGTTAAAAAAAAAAAATTGCAGAGAGAGTGTTTAAAGATTCATGCGCTCACTGAAGTGTGTGGAAGTGTTTGAACGCCTCGAGCCATGCGCTTATGACCTGTTTGCTGGCATTGTGGGTAAAATTAGCGTTTCGAAAAGACATAGAGAGCTATAGTGGACGTGCACAGATGCGTTTCGCAGGTAGTTTACCTTCTCCTGTGATGTCTGTGCTCATCGACATGCATTTACACCCTGGCAATCTTTTTATATCTTTGGAAAAAAAGACAATGTTTTATGAAATGATCCTGTTCCCCAGAATTAAAGATGAGAGCTAACACGAAAAACAAAGAAATAACGAGCATCCCTTTCAATCAATGGCGCGCACACAAGTCCTTGTTACTTCAGAAACAATAACGTACGAGAATAAATGCCGAAATAAAAACCCATTTCGAGGATTTCATAGCCGCATGATTTAAGGTGTATTGTTTTAAAAGGGGGATATGATTGTCTAACGCAGCTTTCAAAGTTGAGAGACTTGTAAAAGAATAAAGTTAACTGATTCTTAGTCATCTGGTGTTTTATGTCTGCATTTATACCTGTCCATATGTTCAATGCTTTAAAATGTTTAAAAAATATATAAATTCTGTGAAACGTAACCTGTTAGCCTCACTGACTGATTTAGTCATCGCATTAATCAGCCTTCTCGTTATCATTTGTTCCTGCTATGAGCTCAGGAATACGTTGCAGGTTCGGCTCGTTAGTGTAATGTTGTGGTATCATATTATTTAATACTTGCTGGAAGTCTAAAAGTCTTAAGGTTCTGTCCAGAATTTAATGCCTTTTTTTCCTTACAGTTAGAGACGTATTTGCACTCATTTCTCTTTACTCTGAACTAGTCTGTTCATGGAGCATCTTGTAGGAATCATAAGGATTATGGAATTGTAGTGCCTGCTACAGGATTAGCAGGTGCCTGCTGTAGGACTAGCACAGGGTTCTCCTTCATGCTCCATTATGAACTTAGATGTTGACCTTCATCTAAACAGTGGTTCTGGGCTGTACTGCGGTTTTGTATGATTTCTCACAGGCTGCTGCTGTGGTTGGTGGAGGGTCAGGACTCTCTCAGCACTCAGCTCTTCTCCAGAGAACAACCGCCCGCACCATTGAGGTTCTGACCAGCACCACAGTAAACACCAAGGCTGTACTGAACACCATCAGCGACTCCCAGTGGTGGAAAGACTCCATCAGCTACCTCCGCCCACTGCACGTAAGACTGAAGCTCCTCTCATAACCTGTTTTTTTTTTTTTGGTTAAAGACCAAAGGATTTGAGTTAATGTATTGGAACTTCTAAATGTTTGAACGTGGATTCGTGTCTCACGTCAGGGTCAAGAATCCGATTTGCACAGCATTGGATCGGCCAATCAGAACGCGGGACTGGAGAGGCAAGGCTGCAGCTCGTTCTATGAGGAGCTGTTCGACGATCCGTACGTCAACCCGGTCAGTTTCTTCCTATACAGTACCTTCATAGCAGTGAATTTCTGCTGAAACTGTAGGGAGTAAAGAAGTTCATAGGAGCTCTGCAACTAATCTCTTAAAAATACATAAACAAGCCTTTTAAAAAATAAATAAATAAATAACTAATGGCATCATGGAAGCCCCGTCCTCTTTATCTGTATGTCACTTTAGTACCCTAGTACAAGTCAAACCCAATTTGAAAAGTTTGATATTTAGGAAGTAAATAAAAGCACCTTTATGGGAAGCCCCAGGTGCTTGGTGAGGAAGAAAGCTGGTACCCGTGTTAGATAAAATATAGACATTTTAGTGAAGTGTGCATACTAACATTCTTTTCAAATTTTATTTTGTAATTGAAATTTCTTGTATAAAATTTATCATTGTTTATACGGCTTTAGACCGTATACAGGGTTGGGGGGGGGGGGGGTCTGGAGTGACTTAGGGCACGATGCCGGGTACACCCTGGACGGGGTGCCAATCGGTTGCAAGACACACACACACACACACACACACACACACACACACATGGGCAATTTGGGGAATGCCAATTAGCCTGACCTAGATGTATTTGGACTGTGGGAGGAACCCAAACTACCGCACGGGGAAAACATTCAAACTCGACGCGTGCCGAGGCGGGAATCGAACCCAGACCCTGGAGGTGCAAGGTGACTGTGTTTCTCAGTCTGTAGTATAACTCTTTTATTTCAGGGTAAATTGATATCTTTAGGTTTTATCGCTACATGTACTGTATTGTGTATGGTTGTATTTTTGACTGATAAAATTTGAAACGAAAACTTCTTGAATCCAAATAGGAAGAAAGCAGCATTTCTGTGCAGAGCTTTTTCCTCTCAAGCATTTGGTGCTCACTGTAAAACCCTGCATTTACTGTATTAACTGTAAACATACAGTAGTCAGACTGTACTCCACTCCCTGTGCACTCCTTCTTTTTGAGACTTGGCATTTCTATGACTCTGGTATCCACAGTATGTTTATTACAGATATGATAAAATGTATTATAAAGAAGTGATTGACTGCTCCGTATGTTTTAGATGGACGATGTGTACTCGTCCTATGACTACGTCCCTCAGGAAGACTTTGCAGAAGTTTTGCTCCGCACCGGAAAGTTAGCCGAGACCAAGAGTGAAGGCCAGCAGCTTTTCCCAGCTACTGAAGGTAGTAACCCACATCCGTCTTGTGCTTTATTGTGTTAATAACTGACATGGAATTATACAGGCAATTCATATCAATGTCATTGTGGCATGTCTTCATATTTTTATTAGGGATGTCAGTATATTTATTTATTTATTTATTTATTTAAACTTGTTAATCTTGTTAATCTTGTTAATCTAGCTGTGGTGAAATTAATGCGTTAACCCACTCACTGATTTTTCATTTTTCTTTTCTTCCATTTTGAGAAGTTAATGTGAACGAAAGCATGCACGGGTGAAGAGTGCTGTTATACCCAAGTCCTTATTGATGAAGGAAGCCCTTGACAGTAGTGCGTATGTGTAGCTAGTGGGAATGTACTTCCTGGATTAGACAAATTCTAACTAAGCATAAATACACCCTGACCCGGACTGTAGACGCATTCTCAGAACTTGTTTGTTTGTTTCTGAGCACCTAAGACTTTAGACGTTTGGAAGTTGTGCCTCCTGAATTTGTTACCATAGTATTAATTTACCGTAGTAAGAACTTGTAAAGCTTAAGGCGTTAATTGATCATTCACATTCTCATTGACGGAGATCATTCCTACATTAGCTGCCTTAGAAGGATGAATCAGATGTTATTTGGTTTAAGAAAGAAAACAGACGCATCTTGTCCCAGCAGCCCTTTTGGACACTCGTCCTCCCCCTCAGCCTCCAGTCACGCATCGATTTCCTTGTTTAGCTCATCCATCATGTGGTGCAGGGTCTTATGTTATGATATGATATTTAGCCGCTGTGTCTTCCGATCAGGAGTGGATGTGTTATTTACCTCTATAATCTAACACACAGTATGACTTCAGATCAATCCCTGCTATCTGATATCACCCACGTGAGCACGGCCTCCCTGTTGAGTCTGGTTCCTCTCAAGGTTTCTTCCTGTTGCCGTCTCAGGGAGTTTTTCCTCGCCAGCATCGCTCTCGGCTCGCTCATCAGGGACGATCTGATCATTTTTTATTTATACAAATTTTCTCACACTTTTGAAAAACTCATCTCCCTGCTTTTCTTTAGATTCTGTAGAGCTGCTTTGCGACAATGACCATTGTTAAAAGTGCAATTTAAATAAAACTTGTCTGATTTGAATTAATTAAGCAACCTTCTCAAAGTGTTTTGTAAACTTTACAATAAAATGTATGAAACTGTTTACTGTAAACAGTCTGAATCCTGTGCAATCGAGGTATGTACGATTGCTGATTCTTGTGTTCGCCCCTGGTTGAACTTGTAGTGCACATGGAAATGCAAAGGAATTAATTAGGGTAGTTATCATTTGCGTTGCGCGTCTGCGATTTAAAGATCCACTTTTTTATAATGGGAATGCTCATTAAACAAATGCAAACAAAACAAACAAACAAAAAAATAACGAGCATTTGTTGGTTGCATGTGTACAGTATTCGAGCCTCAGGGTCAACACTCGTTAGAAGCATAATTACAGCATTTTCGCTTTTTCTCAACCTTTAAATCTGAATTACTCATTTCTTTTCTTTTTTTTTTATGTTTTTTCGGATTATTATTAAAAAAAATACATTATTATTATTATGCACAGTACAACATTGCATACTGCATGATTTGTTGTTGCTCTATCTACATTCTGTTGATTATCTATATCTATATCTATGTGATAAATTTGAGAGAGTTTTCTCTCACTGATCTTTGCTAACCTGAGTTGAAATGCACCGTGTGCAATAATATCCTGAAGAGGCGTGTCCTGATTGAAGAGGCGTGTCCTGATTGAAGAGGCGTGTCCTGTAATCCTGAGCTCCGCGTGCTCGTGTGGAGGAGTGTTTACAGGCGCAGTAATGTACGTACAGTACATTTATCACGCCACTTTATGCGCTGATGCTGTTCCCTCTACACAGAGCTGCTTCTTATTCCTGGATCACTGAACACTTGGAGTCGACTTGAAATGTCGTCTTCTCTTCTTCATATCCTTCATTCTTACTTTCTCTTTTTTTTTTTTACTTCCTCGTTTTAGCCTTTTCATTCTTCCTTCCTTCTCTTTGCCCTTCTCTAAATATATACTTTCTCTTCCTCTTTTCAATATTCCTTCTTGTCTTCTGTCCTTCAATTTTTCTTTTTTCCTTTTTTCCTTCTTTTTATCCTTCCTTTTTGTTTTCTTCCCTCCCATTTTGCTTTATTTCACGCTTTCTTTCTAACCTTCTTTATTTTTGTCCTTTCTTTCCTTCTCCTCTAAATATTTACTTTCTCTTTGTTCCTTCTTTCTTTCCTTACTTTCTTCCATCTTCCTGTCCTTTATACTTTTTTTTCCCATACTGTACGTCCAAAATACTGTACATCCTTTACTTACTTACTTTTATCTTTCCATCTTTTCTTCTGGTCTTCATACTGTTCTTTCATTTTTCATCTTTTCCTTCCTTCCTTCCTTCCGTCCTTCCTTTATTCCTGCTTTGCTAGTTTCCTTTCATCCTGCCTTTTTGTTCTTTCTTCTCTCCCTCCTGGCTCGTTTTCACCCTTTCTTTCAACCGTCTTTCTTTTTGTCCTTCCTTTTCTCCTTATCTAAATATTTTCATTCATGTCTTCCTTCCTTCCTTCTTGTCATCTTTTATACTTTTTTCCATACCTCCAGCAGTCCAGCAATACTTTTTTCCTTTCATTCTTAATTTTTTTTCTTCCTTTCTCCTTCCATTTTTCACTTTTTACTTTGATGAAAACTAAAAGAAAAATTGTATATACAACAATCAGCCATAACATTTAAAGCCACCTAGAATTCGAGTTTCCTCTCTTTTGCTTCTCGGTGCTCGGGGAGTGCTGTGGGTGTCTGACACCAGGACATTGGCAGCGGGTCCTTCGGGTACTGTGGGTTGTGTAGAGGGACTTCCGTGGACCGGACTTGTTAGTCTGGTGCATCCCATGGGTGCTCAGATTGGGACCTGGGGAATTTGGGGGCTGGGTCAGTTGCCTTGGGCACTCTGTGCGCGTGTGTGTGCGCGTGTGTGTGCGCGCGTGTGTGCGCGCGTGTGTGGTGGGTTGTGGTGCACTGGATGATCTGCTGACTTTTTATCGTCCCCAGCTTTGACTTTTTTCTGCAATTCATGCTGCATTTGCTTTTCCCTGGATCAGACCGGACAACTGCCTTTGGTCCCCACGGGCACGGGTGAACCTTTGGTGCCCATGATGATCCTGTCGCCATGCCACGTGCCTTACATTCTGTTATATTAATTGCACAATAATAAGGAGACCGGTATTAGGAGGCCACTTAATACATCTTGTGATGTTTTTGTATTATAATACAGTATGTTAATTTCAATATTCTTTTCCCCACACTTACAGTGGAGCAAAAAAGTATTTAGTCAGCCACCAATTGTGCAAGTTCTCTCACTTAAAAGAGGCCTGTATTTTTCATCATACAGTAGGTTTACTAGTGAATGACCCGCAGAGAGCTGGGACCAAAGTAACAAAGGCTACCATCAGTAACACACTGCGCCGCCAGGGACTCAAATCCTGCAGCCAGTACATGTCCAGGCCCGTCTGAAGTTTGCTAGAGATCATTTGGATGATCCAGAAAAGGATTGGGAGAATGTCATATGGTCAGATGAAACCAAAATAGAACTTCGTGTTAGGAGGAGAAAGAATGCTAATTGTGCTAGTTGCATCCAAAGAACACCACACCTACTGTGAAGCATGGGGGTGGAAACATGATGCTTTGGGGACCTGGACGACTGATCCGTGTGAAGGAAAGAATGAATGGGGCCATGTGTCGTGAGATTTTGAGTGAAAACCTCCTTCCATCATTGAGGGCATTGAAGATGAAATGTGGCTGGGTCTTTCAGCATGACAATGATCCCAAACACAGTGGCTTCGTAAGAAGCATTTCAAGGTCCTGGAGTGTCTTAGCCAGTCTCCAGATCTCAACCCCATAGAAAATCTTTGGAGGGAGTTGAAAGTCCGTGTTGACCAGCGACAGCCCTAAAACATCACTGCTTTAGAGGAGATCTGCATGGAGGAATGGGCCAAAATACCAGCAACAGTGTGTGAAAACCTTGTGAAGACTTACAGAAAACGTTTAACCTCCGTCATTGCCAACAAAGGGTATATAACAAAGTACTGAGATGAAATTTTGTTATTGACCAAATACTTATTTTCCACCATAATTAGCAAATAAATTCTTTAAAAATCCTACAATGTGATTTTCTGGATTATTTTTTTCTTATTTTGTCTCTCATAGTTGAGGTAAACCTGTGATGAAAATTACAGGCCTCGCTCATCTTTTTAAGTGGGAGAACTTGCACAATTGGTGGCTGACTAAATTCTCTATCTTTTTCTCTCTGCAAGTTCTGCTCCAGTTGGCCAGCGATGCCTTTCCCCGGGACATGACACTGGCGCTGGCCTATTTGCTCGCTCTGCCTCAGGTGAGTGTGTGTGTGTGTGTGTGTGTGTGTGTGTGTGTATGTTTCTGTTCTAGTATGGATCTGAGCTTGTCTGTGTGTTCCTCTCTTTCACACTTCTCTTCTGGCTCTGGAAAGCATGTTAAAGTGTCAGCTTAAGTTGCTTTGAAAAATGACTGAGGCAGATTTGGAGGAGAAAAAGTGCGGAATGTTAAAAAGGCTCGGCGGAGTGGGTGTGTTTGCTTCAGGCTCACACACGAATTAACTCAAGATTGAGGCTGTTTACTGACTTTGTTGCTTTTCCATTTTCAGCTGAAGCATGTAGTGCAGCAGCACACACTCCCAGGCACACGCATACACACAGCGGAGAATGAGCTCAATCCCCGGCTTAATCCCATCACTGAGCATCCACACTCAGCACCATTCTTATATCTCCTACAAAAGACTTGCCTTCTCTTCTCTTCTCTTCCCTTCTTTTCTTTTCTTTTCTTTTCCTTGTATTGTCTTCCTCCCCCTTTTTTTCTCAGCTTTTTTTTCAACATATCTTGTGTCTTTTCTTCTTTTGTCTTCCCTTTTTTGTGCATTATAATTATGCGTAATGTACTATGATATAACGTATTGTGTTTCCTTCATTTCATGTCTATTGACTCTGCTTCCCTGTGCTTGTTTTGAATTTAATTTATTTCCCATCTTATCTGTTCGGATTCCTTACCCTACCTTCCATTTATTTCCTAGTTGTGTGCTTTTCCCCTCCCCTTCACTTGTTTGTTCCATCTCTCCACTCGTTATCTCTCACTCCTTCTTCTCTCCCTTGTTTTCTTGTCTTATCAGGATTCTTCTTCTCTCTGTCATCATCACCACCTTACATCTTTTCTCTTTCCTTCCCGTCTTTGTGTAAGGCCCTGAAATTTGCTCCTCCTTTTTGTCCTTCCTTTTCCCTTCCATTCTTCCTCTCTTCATCATCTCCATTCAATCATCTCTCTTTTCCTTCCTCCCTATTATTTTTTAGCCTCCTTTGAATTACTTCCTTTCTTCCTTACTCCAAGTTCTTGGTTGTTTTCTTTCTTTCTTTCTTTTTTTCTTTCTTTCATTCGTCCTTCCTTCCTTCTTTCCTTCCTTCCTTCCTTCCTTCCTTCCTTGCTCCATGTTCTTTGCCGTTTTCTTTCTTTCTTTTTCTTTCTTTCTTTTTTTTCTCCATGTTCTTTGTTGTTTTCTTTCTTTCTTTTTCTTTCTTTCTTTTTTTCTCCATGTTCTTTGTTGTTTTCTTTCTTTCTTTTTCTTTCTTTCTTTTTTTCTCCATGTTCTTTGCTGTTTTCTTTC
>JAQMYJ010000012.1:29989168-30005137 GCA_030014305.1 Clarias laeviceps | reverse complement strand
TTTCTTTCTTTCTTTCTTGCTTGCTTGCTCCATGTTCTTTGTTGTTTTCTTTCTTACTTTCTTTCTTTTTTTTCTTTCTTCCTTCCTTCCTTCCTTCCTTCCTTCCTCGCTCCATGTTCTTTGCCGTTTTCTTTCTTTCTTTTTCTTTCTTTCTTTTTTTCTCCATGTTCTTTGCTGTTTTCTTTCTTTCTTGCTTGCTTGCTTGCTCCATGTTCTTTGTTGTTTTCTTTCTTCCTTTTCTTTCTTTTTTTTCTTTCTTTCTTCCTTCCTTCCTTCTTTCCTTCCTTCCTTCCTCGCTCCATGTTCTTTGCTGTTTTCTTTCTTTCTTTCTATCTTGCTCCATGTTCTTTGCTGTTTTCTTTCTTTCTTTCTTTCTTCCTTCCTTCCTTCCTTCCTTGCTCCATGTTCTTTGCTGTTTTCTTTCTTTCTTTCTTTATTCCTTCCTTCCTTGCTTGCTCCATGTTCTTTGCTGTTTTCTTTCTTTTTTTCTTTCTTCTTTTTTTTGTTCTTCCTTGCTCCATGTTCTTTGCTATTTTTTTCTTTCATTCTTTTGTTCTTCTTTCATTCCTCCTTCCTTATTTTTTCTTTGTTTTTTCTTTGTTTTTCTTTTCCTTCCTTTACATAGCATCAAAGTATATTATTATATTATTTTAATAATAGTAATAATAATAGTAGTAGTAGTAATAAAGCTACCTAAAGAGCCTGTGCGTGTGTTTTTCAGGTGTTGGATGCGAACTCGTGTTTTGAGAAGCAGCCCCCCTGCGCTCTGTCCCTGCAGTTGGCTGCTTATTACTACTCTCTACAGATCTACTCCCGCCTCGTGCCCTGCTTTAAGGACAAATGCAGCCCTCTGTACAGGGTAAGAACACACCATCTCAATATCACAACCCATCTCCATGCTGAGCCGAGGTGTAAAATCCCCGCACGGGGAGAGACGTGACACAGTGCGGGGACATGATTAAGGCAACAGGGAGCGTGTAATGTCCCTCCGTGACCGTGTGGTCTCATCTCACATACATTGCAGAACAGCTTTCACAGCAACTTTAAAAATAAATAAATAAATAATATTAAGAAATAAGACACTGTGAGGATTTGAGTGCTTCCTCGTTTGGAAAAGACACATTTAAAAAATAAAAAATCAATCAATCAAGCTATATTAAATAGTGGGTTTAATTGGCTTTTAAGTGTTAGTGCTTGAGTATAGGGATTAGGACATTCAGTCTCTGACTGTAAAACTGGACCACCAGCATTAGCATTTAGCGCACTAAAGATCACTAAAGATCTGCGTCATCAGCCTCCAGCCAGGTCTGCTTTGTCCTGGTCTTTCCCGCCGTGTGTATTCAGCAACATGCTAAGTAGTGCATGACGTTCAAGGTCACTTTAGCTACTGTACAGTAGGTAGTCAAGGGGGATGCCTGTTACCGTGTGCTTAACCGCGTTTTACCGCCGGCAAAACGACAGCGGCCAAAATAAATCAGCCGCATTTCGTGTCATTCATGAAATGACCGCCAGGTGACGCAAAGTGACATTTTCATTCGCTGCAGTTTTCAAATATAATTAGAGCTTAAGTCATAAAAAAGTCATATGTTGTATCGAAGAAATACTTTCCACATCCGACTACTTTATACAACAAACCAGAAAAATCAGAACCAGAGCTATTGACATTTACTGTACAATAATGAGTTAAAAAAAATTGGTTAAATGTTGTTCGAAGAAATGATCAAGTTCACTAGCTAACAATTTTATTTGTACAAAGAATGAACTGTTATATAGCCTCTTTTTGTATCGGGTTATTGTTATTATTTTTAAAAAATGTTACATTTAAAGACATCAAACTTTACATATAAAAATAACTGGAAGAATAGACTTTCAGAATAGAACATTAGAATAATTAAAAAAACACACTCTAAATGCTGGGTTGTTTCTCTAAACACCTGGTTGTGTTATTTTGACCCAACAACTGGTTTGTTCTTTATTCTCTGGTTTCTCCAAACGGCCTGCAAAATGTTACTGTTATTGGTCACAAAGTGTAGTTTTATACATGCCTCATGTACATGCCGCCCAACGCTGCCTCACCTCGGGAAGAATTGCTGAAAACTGCCGCTGGCTGTGATGTCTCTGTAATTGTTAAAACTGCAGAGGTAATTAATTGCCACAATAGTCATCATGCCTAGATAAACAAATGAAACAATAACAGAAACTCCTAAATGCTAAAGTTTACATGTCAGATTTTTGTTTTTCCATCATTAAGCAAAACAGTAGTGTGCAGTTATTATACTGCAGTCACATTCCAAATACAATATGACCAAATTTTGTTTTTGTTTTTTCCTTCTTCTTCTTCTTTCTTCTCTTCCAACTGAGTTACACTGACTTTATATCATGTCAGCTAGCTCAAATCAGTTTGTACGGTACATTGTTTTTGGTGAAATTATCATTCATTCTCTTTATTTACTTCCTTTTAAATTAATAGTTAAAATCTTGAAAAAAAAAAAAAAAAAGGTTTTCTTTGCCATTTCACAAACTCGACTGTATTACCTGGAAGAGGGAACTAGGAAGTATGACGAACAGAGACATCTTTGGTATAAATCAAGACTTTGGCACTTCATTGTTGCTATAGAAACAGTGACATTATAATGAGTGCATTAACAAAAACCTTTTTTTTTTTTGTAACGGTTGGAAATGTTCAAATTTGAGTATTAGTGTGCTGTTTGCATGAGGATTATATTACTACATGTTGCAGCACCCACTGTTATTCCTTAACGCATGGTATGGAAAATCGAAGTAATCAAAAGTTTATATACACTTGTCATAATCATGAACGCCGTGGCATTATTAGGACTTCAGTAATTTCTTGAACTGGTCTGTTTTTTGGAGCAGAATCCTTATACACCATCGTTAATAGAGGAAAACCACAAGTGTTTTAATTTAGTTTGGATTTTCTAATATCAACACAGTCAAAGCTATACATACTGTACAGCACAACTAATATTTGTTTGAACATCACTTAGCGAGCTCTACATTTAGTTCTGGTTGGATATTTGACCGCTCTCTCTGCAGCGTTGGTAATCTTCAATTAAATGTTGGTTTCCTGGCACAGACCTGACCTTTAAACACAGACCAAACTTTCGATTATGTTGAGGCTCCAAAAGCTTGAAGTCATCCTGCTTCATCCATTACATTGTCCAACCATCTAGATGATGATTTGAGGTTCAGCTGAAGATCTGTAAGGTTCTACCCGTCCATCCACTTTTCAGTTCTATTAGCAGCAAGACAGCTTCACAGCCTGATGCTACCACCACCATGCTTCTTGTAACAGCTGCTAGTGTTCTTGGGGTTTACTCCTTCAAACACACCTCTGGTCAAAACCTTCCTCCAGAAGGCTTTTTGTTTGCAATCTTTACTTCAGCGTCAAGGTGTCTTTCAGTCCATGGTGATAAAAAAATAAAAAAATCTGTCTTGACTGTAGACAGTGACACTGGTGTTACAGCAGGTTCCAGTTCCAGTTCCAGTTGAAAACAACCTTTTTAGCTACCAGCTAAAGTCAATCATCAGCTCTCTCGGCAAATTACAAGACATTTAGAGACTTTCAGCAGCATTGAATTAATGATGTGATGCATGCGTGTGTATGTTTTTGGCCCTGTACTAATTTCAGAAACCCCAAAAGCAATTAAACTTTGTGTTTTATATACTTAACTATTAAACTATTTACTCAGGGAAGACACTTCACCCTGAATAACATGATTTACACTTTGACAGTAATGCCTGAGACAGCTGAGTCTCTAGCATTTCTGTCCTTTGGTAGTTTTTTTTTTTTTGTAAATACATTTTCAATACATTACCTGCAAAGTTTTAGCTTGTAATGAAACTAGAAAAACTAAATGCTTGGAGTGCAAAAACAGAAATAATAATAATAAAAAAAAAAAAAAACTCCACTGTTACTACACATTCATTTTACATCAAAGTATTGCATTATAAAGTTACTTTCATAAAGCTATGTCAGCATAGAATATCGTATTACTGCAGCCCTTCACAGCATCTCTAGAAAAGAGATTTTTTTTGTTTTTTTTTTCGGTCTTACTGGAACGCTAAGTGAGAAGGAAGAAAAAAAAAAAAGATAAAGTAATACAGTAAAAGGGCAGAAGCAGACGTCTCAGGCCCAGAAGAAAGGTTAATGTTTGTGACATTTTAAAAGCGGTCTCTAACACGCCTTTCTTCCCGGTGTCACCGAAGACTAAACGGGGCTTCCTGTTTTCCCATCGTGCACTTGTTTATCTCAGATTAAAAGAATTCTTGCTGAAATGATGTCTGAGACGATAGCTTTAGAAAGCAGAAGTCTACCACGTGCGCTGTTATTATAGCACCCGAGCATTATATCTCATAGCACCGCAGTCCATTATTGAAATGCAGCAAGGCATCCAGGCATCCCGTAGTGCTTTATTACAGTATTTATTTTACTCCCTCTTTTTCTTGAGGCAAAAACAAAAAGGAAAGCACAATTTGCTGAGAAGCGTGAAGCAAATTGACAGGTTGTTATAAAGACAGCAATACTGGAGACTCCCTCCATAAATGTTAGACGTAAAGAACAGCGGATTCCAGGCTCAGTGTGTTAAGGCTCTGAGTTACTGATCGTGGGGTCGGAGATTCGAGTTCCAGCTCTGCCAGGTTGCCGCTGTTGGGCCCTCGAGCAAGGCCATTCCACCTTGTCTGTTTCAGGGGTGCCGTATAATGGCTGGCCCTTCACTCTGACCCCACCAGCCTACTAAGAAGAAGCTGTGAAAAATAAAGTATTTCACTTTTCAGCAGGCTGACCTTAAAAACGTAACTTAGAAACGATAATTATGAATTATGGGTATGAACCGTCAGATAAGGCTTCTGCATGTGGGTGTGCCCGCTAATACTCACAAGCTCTACTCCTCTCCAGAACACCGGTAAGCCAGTTTTGCGACCCATTCCTCGTCACTGAAATGTGCTGCCAGCGGTGACTTTGCAGCGGCTCTCGTAATGGCGCTCAAGACATAACCGAGAGAATCTGGTCATTCCTCAAAATAAACTATCGTTCAGACTCAGATAATGCATAAAACGGAAATATTTTATAATCTATTGTGCGGCCCGGTACCATTTGATCCATGGACCGGTACCGGGGGTTGGGGACCACTGATTTATTCGATTTGCGGTGCCAGTCATCCCTCTGAGGAACATTCTGACCAATCACCAATCCGACCCTGGTGAATGCAGCAGCACTGTGTTGTTGGTTGAGAGTATAGAGATGCGTGTGAGCTGCAAGTTAATGCCCTTGTTCTGCAGGTAATATACACCAGTTAGGTCTTAATGAGCGCACCCTTGTCATATTATGTGTGCGCTGGCTCCATGATGAAATGCATGCAACACAGAGGATGAGCTGATTCTGAGGTAGTCCACCTGTGTGTACCACCTCTCCCCCTCGCTCTCCATCTCTCTCTCTCTCACACACTCTCGCTCGTACCTTTAACGAGGGGAAGCGTAACGAGCTCGTTAGCGAGACCCTCAGCTGTGTGTTTCGCATCTCTTCTCACCAGTAGCCTTTCAGAAGCTGTTAGTGTTCGCGCGTGCTCGCAAAGGTGCTCACCTCCTATAGCGCGAGTGACATCTGTGATATTAAATGAGAATTTTCAATGCTAATAAGATTGCGAACCTCTTTAAACATGCTCAGCATGCAGGGTTTGGCTGTAATGTGCAGCTTTTGAGGGCGTTGCAAGGATGAGCATTGGCAAAAGTGTGCAGTAAGAGGAGTGTGTGTGAGTGAGAGAGAGAGAAAGAGAGAGAGAGAGAGAGATGCTCCAATTGGGCCCTACGAACTCATTTTATTCCTTGCAGTAATATTCAATGAACAATACATCTGTTACTTTCCTCATTCCTTCTTCCCCTACGTCCTCTTCTGCTTTATTTCACTCTCTGTCTTTCTCTCGTTCATCTGCTCTATCACTCTGTTCTCCTTCCCAAATCCACCTTTCATTCGAGTACCCCTCTCCTCCAGTTAACCATCCTCCTTTCCTTCCTGGCTTTCTTTTTCGTCTCCTTTTTTTTTCTGTTAAAACAGACTCCAGCCCTCTTCGCTCTATCCATTTCTCCTTTTCCTAAGTCCCCACTTTTATCAGGATTACAGGCGGTACCCGCGTGCGTGTACGCCTCTGCACCGAGCTGTGTCTGAGCTCCTGGTGTGTTAATTACACCCTGGCAGTGTGAGAACCGCCGAGACTTCCTCTCAGCCCCTGTGATGTCACACTAAGACCGAGCAACACGCGTTTCACACGCTAATGTCACGCATTACAACGCTGGTGTCTGTGCTGGCAAGCGCTCAGTCTGTAGCTGTTGTTTACTAAAGCTTGAGCTTGAAGGCGATCTTTTGACCCGAAGTTACTCAGATAATGATTTAGTTCATTAGTGTTTCTAGTAATTAGGAAGCTGACTGTAATTCCTAATTAGTAACGATGTTTGCGGTAATGTCTCAGACCGTGAATGGATTCATGAAAGAAGAAATGGTAAAAAATAAATAAATAAAATACATTATATTATATTGTGTGTATATACAGTATAAATATAATATGTATATTATCTTTTAGAGAGATCATTTACTATTCAGTATTGACGTTTCCAGAACAACAAAATAAACACATTGCGATAATTTGACAACTTTTAAAAAGGGAAAATTAGTCTGAGGAAGAAAAAAAATGGGACATACAGTAGGAAGAAAAGAAAATCGAGACCATGTGACTCTTACTTCCGGCGCCAAAATACGGAAAGGGGAAACTCCTGTAAACTATATCTTTATATTGTAGGCCAAGCTGAAAGTAAAACTCAGCTACTCAGTATTCTACTCAGTAATTCTCTCCATGCCTGTTTACCAACACGTGTAACTCTAATCGAATATTATCTTTCCCGTTTGCTTCTTCTTCCTCCTTTATTTTTTAGCGGTTGGCAGCCAGCTTTTAGGTGCATTACTGACACTAACTGGACTGGATCAGTAATGTTCCACTTTCTAAACAAGGATCAAGCTTTTAGGAGCATAGCTGCCATCTGCTGGACTAAATCGCCAACGCTAAAGAGTCAAGTTTCACAAGATCTCACGAAATGTTCATGAGATCTCACAATTTTTTTGCGAGATCTTGCGAAATGTTTGTGAGATCTCGCGAAATGTTTGTGAGATCTTGCGAACAAAAATTGGCAATATAATTCCCCTTGATTTTTTTTTTTACTAGCTAAAATTTTTTTGCCCATATCCTGTTATTTATTTATTTTTATTTTTTTGGCCTCGCCTTTTTTTTTTCCAAGGTGGAATTTAATTTATTTATTATTTTTCCCACCCATGTCCCTTTAGATCTTCATGAATTTTTTTTTTTTCATGATTTCTTTTTTCACATTTCTGAAAACAGAAACTGATGGTTCAGCACTATTGATTAAGGGTTCTAACCCAAGTTCCAGTCATTTCAAATCTCCTTAGTTGTTTTCTTTGCTTGATGCAGCCCAAAAAGAAATCTAAAATTGTGACCTTTTTTTTGGCCAGACAGTATTTGTCTGCTGATGTTGCAAATGCTATGCTAACGTCGTGTGGTATGCTTCGGAATCAGGTTTATTAACCGAGTGTACTTGAGCATGCCAGGCCTCCAGCATGTAAATAAACAAGGAGAAATGTATTCATACTGCTATAAAGTAAGTGTAAAGAAAGATTGCTTTTTGTTTTACAGTTAAAACAGTGACTGTAAATGGTTGTGCTTCCAAGAGAACGTATCTGAGAATGTGTGAGAACCCATTTATTTATCATTACTATTATTGCTATTAAAGGACAGAGCTGTAGTGCTGCAGTAATGCAAAGTGTTCTGAACAAGCAAAAAGAGAAAGGAGCTGACGGGATACACAAAGCGTTTTAAACATGGAAATCCTTTACATCGGCTCCATGTTCTTCATGCTCACGTGACATAAAAGACGGTGTGGGTATTTTTCCTCCTGACCAGCGAATGAGAGAATGTATTACAGCCCTCTATGCCTTGCAGCCATTTCTTTCCCCTGCATACTGCTTTGTTTAATGCAGTGTGGAGCCACACTAAAGCAAATAAACAACCTAAAAGGATCGATTTTCTGATTCAGACTCAGCAAACGGGCTGATAGGTGTGAAAATGCTCCAAATAGCTGGAGGATAAACTATCATTTGTATTCCTGGATGTTTGTATGCATGAGGTGTCATGGCATTTTATTTCTCATATTGAGTAGACAGTGATTTCTTCCCCGAATCAAACACACACAGCAAAGCAGCCAATGTTCTTAGTTAGAGTCTTCAGTTAATAGGTAATTATATTTAGTAGTTATATATCACAATTTTATCGAATTTATTTTAAGTAACGTTTAGAATAGACAAATACCGTACATTATTTTTCAACATAGCTTACTTGCTGTTCAATGCACTTTGTCCGTTCGTCAACAAGCTACCGTGTTGCCTCTTTATATGTTTTAGGCTGAACTGTGAACCGCGAATGCACAGCTGTCTTCACTTCTTCATCATCAGTGAATCTTTATTCTCATAGGCCTGCTTTCAGTGGAACCAAGCAGGTGAAAGTCTGATGGAGCAAGATCAGGACTACAGTCTAGTAAGGATGCTCAAAGTGAGAACACCTCAAAGTGAAGTTTTTGCAAAGTGTACCAGAAGTGTGTGGACGTGCATCGTCATGCAACGCCCTTGAATAGCAGTTCTCTGCGCTTAATCTGAAGTTTAGGCTTCAGCTCCCAGCATCTGTAATGTGCACTGTTGATTGTTGAATTTTCTTCCTGATGATGTTCCAATACTGGCCCTTCATCAATTTTCCAGCTGATGGTTGAGTTTTTAACTTTTTCTCGTCGACGATTGAGGATGTTTCTGTTCCAGTACTCTGCGGTTTACCTTCAGGCTTGTAGTGATGAATCCATGTCTCGCTACTGGTAAAATTGCTGTTGATCCTTTAGCTGCTGCTGGCAAGGGGTCGCCACAGCAGACACAAGCTTGGCACAGGTTTTAGGCCCTGACGCAAGGCCTCCCATATTATCCAGGCTTGGGACCGGCACTGCACCCAGAAATGATTCTTCTTAAAAAACTTTCACCTTTCTCAGAGTTTCGGATTTTGTTTGCAGATATCCAAACGCTTCTGTTTACGCTCTTCCGTGAGTTGTACCAGGTACACCCTCAGACCACAACAAATTAATTAAGTTACGGAAAGTGCTGATACATTTTAATGTAATGTAAAGTATGGATCATTTTTATTTAGGTTTACAGTATATTCATCAAAAATCTTGAGCCACTCATCATTTCTTAATATTAAATTAATTAAAGGCAGAAGATTACATTAAACAAATGGGAACTCTGCAACAAGCTGCAAAGTGGCCAAAGGAACAATAAAAAAAAATGGTTGCTTATGTACTGTAACAGCCTCAGCAGCAACCTCGTTTCCCCTCTTGTCCGTTCCAACTACTCAGCATTCAGCATCACCAGTATACTAATCCCTGGCCTGATCATCTGTACCTGTTTCTGCCTTAGAAAGTTAGAAGTTTCTTTTTTATGCCTGAATGATTCATAGATCACTGTGTGGCTTAAAAAAAATCCTCTGAAATTGGTCAGGTACAGGGACTAGACTGAAAATGACAGCCAAAAACTTGCCAAAAAAGTATAAGAGCCAAGAAAAGTCCTTTGAGAAGCCTGGAGAACTATTCCTCAAGACTACATTGAAAAAAAATACAAGAAAGTCTGGCTTTTTGGAAGCAAAATAAGAAGAAATGAAGACTTTCACACAGTACTGTTTATATATAGGATTGGGTGTAAGCTCATACTGACAGCTTGAGTATTTTAAAAGACATCATTACAAAATATAACAATAATAAGATTAGATCCTAATCAGAAAGCCAGAAGTGGCAACAACGATATGAGAAACAAATACCATGAGGAAGAAATCTGAAGAGGGAAGTGTATTTGGTTATAAATCCTTACTCCTTACTCTATAACTGTATTAGGTGTTAGTCATGGAGTAGACAGCGGGAACATTTCTTGATTACAGCAGAAGGTCCTGGGTTCTATGTCCATGTGAGAGAAACACAGTGATTCTTAGAGAAACATAATACAGTCCAGTGCAGTAACATCTCTGTGCTAGTACAATGTAGTCACTTCAAAGTGTTGGCCATTTATATGGTATTGATGTCCTTCATGGTATTGATGTCCTTCATGGTATTGTTGTCCTTCATGGTATTGTTGTCCTTCATGGTATTGATGTCCTTCATGGTATTGATGTCCTTCATGGTATTGATGTCCTTCATGGTATTGATGTCCTTCATGGTATTGTTGTCCTTCATGGTATTGATGTCCTTCATGGTATTGTTGTTCTTCATGGTATTAATGTTCTTCTTCATCAGAAGTGAATCTTCGTCCTCGTAGGGCTGCTTTCAGGGGACCAAACAGATAATGATGAAGTCTGATTGAGTGAGATCAGGACTATAGAGAGGATGCTTTAACACCTCAAAGTGAAGTTTTTGCAGTGTGTCGACAATGCGGGCAGAAGTGTGTGGACGTGTATCGTCGTGCAGGATCACAAAGCCCTTGGATAGCAGTCCTCTGCGTTTAATCTGAAGTTTAAACTTTAGCTCTTCAATAAGCGTCTCACTGATATTGTTCCAATACTGGCCCTTGAGAATCCCAGAAAACTCTAAACATCAATTTTCAATTTTGAACTTTTTCTCAGTCGATGATCGAGGATGTTTCCGTTCCATACTCTCAGGCTCGTAGTGATGAATCCATGTTTGTCACCATTAATGATTCTCCTAAAAATAACTTTGACTTTCTTTAGCGTATCCGTCCAAATATTGTTTGCACTTTTTACTTTTTACAAAAACTGTTTACGCTCTTCTGTGAGTTGAGTCAGCACCAGGTTCACCCTCAGACCACAACAAACTAATCACTGCATGTTGCTCTTCTTTCGTGCAGATCACTAGTAGGGCATCCATTTTTATTCGCACAACAGTCACATGTAGGGGTGCATATAAGAGTCAGGGGTAGCTCAGTGGTTAACTGTTGGGCCCTTGAGCAAGATGGAAGAACTGCTGAGATGTATAACGAGATAAAAATGTACGTCGCTCTGGATAAAGGCGTCTGCTAAATTCCGTAATGTAAATTTAACAGGTTCACATCAATGTACAGCAGTGACTGCGGAGACGGTAGCCTTGAACGCAAAGCGCTGGTAAGAGTGCGGCCAACACAAGTTTTAATATAACCTGAATGCCAAAACGTTTTTGAATGTTTCACCTCATTTAAACAATATAATGTTTTTTAGGCAAGCACCAAGTGGTACTTTTCAATAAAGTACTATATGCATACGAATGTGGTTCTGGTGCTTCTCCGAGAATTTTGCTTCATGCTTCAGCAAATTAATTTGAAATAAATCAATCCGAATTTCAAATTATAAAATGTACAATCGTTTTAAATGTTTGACATGTCCGGTCCCTTAAACGGCTCTGGAGCTGTTCTAACACACTGTTAGAGAGAGAGTGATGCAGAGACGACCCTGTCACATTTCACCCCTCATCCACTCATTTTACTGTTTCACTTTTAAGCATTAATGTCACCGTGTTGATGTGAGAGATGATAAAAAACAAAACTCGCATGCCTCGAGTTTTGAAGCAGCTGCGGCTCCTCCAGCACTATGACTCAGTGATTTACTATTATTATATATTTATTTATTGATTGATTTATTGTACTGCACACCCCCTTTCCCCAGTAATGTGCATTCGTGTGACTCTTTTTTTTTTTTCTGTCATAATTTTTGTGACAATCCCTCGCCGACTGCCACTCGCTCTTCTGTCCTTTCAACCTGACTTCAGGCGAGCGATGCACGGGTACTTACTTTTAAGAGTTGCATGTTACCAGATGGTGGGAAAGGTGGGGGAAAGAGCCCTTCTGTTTAGCATAATTGGTAGTGAGGATATAAAACACTGTTCTAGCGCATGACTGAGTACAAAGATTGGGAATCACAGCCCACATTCATCACAGCCTTCATAGCCCTGGCACACACACACTCATACGTAAAAGTTATGCAAAACATCATCGTCTTAAAACTGAATTCATTGCCTAGTTTAAATGCTTTAAGCAAAGAATTTGAGTGATACCTTTTATCGCACATATTGTTTATTTGACATAATTTAGTTATAGGAAACAGTAAAATGATTACAACTGACTTGATGGTGTGTGGTTTCGTGATGTTGTAATACTGTATGTACTTCATGCTTGAAATCATGCACCTTCAAGGATCAGGTCAAGTCCTGGTGTTACTGTAATACTCATATCAAACATCAGAACTGGGGAAAACATCAAAAGATTCAGGTTTAAGAATTTCAGAATGTACTGACGTTTACACAGAACCCAGAAACAACCCAACAAGCAGCTGTTCTTTGGACAGGAACCAGCAGAAGACAACATAGGTTTCCGTGTCCAATTGCCTGGTTTATTTTTCCAGCGAGCCCGGCAAATGGAGATCTCGGTACGGAGGTACCGCTTGGGTACCATCAAAGTAGAAAGTTTGCCATGATCAGGCTGCTTGCTTCACGTCCTCCCACGGCCTCCCAGGAACTCCTTCAATGGTCCAAACATATGGAAATGGCTTGGAGCGAGGTCAGGACTGTACGGGTCATGTTGCGATAACTCCCAGCCGAGTTCCTGTAACGTGCAAGTGGTGTTTGTGAATGATTGTGTGTGCAGTTCTCATAGACAGATGCATCATTTCTGCAAGTTGGCAACAAGATGTCCATCAAATTATTATTATTTTTTCTCCTTTTTTTCATTCAAGGATCAGTCATTCCACTTGCTAAATGATTCCAGTGGACCCCGAGCCACCTCAGCCAGGATCGTTATTCAGTGACGTACGGACTTGTTTGCACTATTCAGATATTTAAGTGCAGCTAAGAGTCTCATCACCGAACTGTGCTCACAGTCCTCTGTAAGTTTGGTTTTACGCTTTCATTCATGCAAAATTTCATCGCAAATCCCAGTTTAACTCGAACGCCCCTCATAAGTATGTATCGGAGATAGAGTTTACACCCCATGCTGACAGTTTTGCATATTTCTACCACCTAAGGATTGAATATGAATACATTGGGGTTGAACAGATAATGTGCTGTGAACAGATACAAATATGCCTCGTGATGCTTTAATTACAGAGACACTGCTTCATACAGCTTCACGCTGTGGACAGGGCAGCACGTCTCAGCTGGAGTCTGCAAAACATAATCATTTAGCTTATTTAAAAGTAGAATTTTTTTTTTTTATATATATATATACATACAGTATATATACAACATTTTCAATTGGTATAGAAAGGAAATCCTGGAGCTCACAGTAAGTAAATAGCACGTTGACCAAAGTTCTGACATGGAACAAATCTGAAACTATACAAAATATGATCAATGATACCAGATTTCCTGATTCCGGAAAACCACAGCGTCTTATTCGTTTATTAGGTTTAGAGATGTGAATATTTGGAGGACTAGATTAATCCAGCTCAACAAATCACTGTAGCATGTGATTAAAAAAAATAATAATAAATGTCATAAAGCATTTAATAAAAAAATTTTTTTTTAAAGTAGCTTATTTTGGGTTTGAGCAGGATGTCCTGCTTGTTTTTTGCACGAAAGAACTGATTAGTTTTTGTGGTCTGAGGGTGTACACAGTGCTGTTATTTATCAAAGTGCGCAGTTTGGAGAAAGTGTTTTGTCTTAAAGAAGTGTGTATGAATGGAAAAAGAATTTTATTAGCCGTTCGCCAACAGTATTAGCCATCGAGAAGGAGACGCACAGCCGTCTATGTCCACGGCTCATGACAAACATCCTCACACTGCAAAATGTTTGTTTTGAGGTGTTACAACATCCTCCCTATAGTCCAGATCTTGTTTCCACAGAAGCTCACCTATGGGAATACGAAAGCTTGTTGACGGATGGACAAAGTACAGTATATTGAAAAAGCAAGAAGATTATGTCGAAAAATGGTGTTTGTCCTTAGTGCGGAAAAATTTTGACTCACCCTCGTACATATGGGCAACATATGTGCCATAAGACAAAACTTTTGACTTTTACATGTAAACTTTACCAGCAGAGCTTCCTGTAGCTTCATTAACTGCATGGTGGGTTTCAGAAATGATTTGCTGTTCATTTATGGAAACGTTCTGAAATAGGTAAAGTGAAAACCTTTCCAATTATTTCACTGACCAAATCTAAATGCTAATTGTTGCAGATATGCGAGTAAGATGTTTGTTCAGTTCGTTGTCTCTGCTGTCCGATTCTCCTCCTCTCGGTTTCAGTACGAGACCGGTCGAGCGCACGCACGCCGTGTCTAAAAAGGCATGCTGATGTACTGTAGCGCATGCAGAACGCCATGCTAAAATAATAATGGACTTCACGAGAAAAGACGGCGACTTGATGTTAGAATTTGCACGCCTACAGTATGTGTCAGTGGTACATCACATATTGCAGGTCACCCACGCTGCGGGCACTGATGCCGCTCTGTGCCAGCTTTTGCACCATTTTCATGTCTTTGAACTTGATGGAGAGGTTGATTTTCCCCTGAAAATAAGCTCAAATCTGGACTGTGCAGAAGTCTTGAAACGCTTTCATATTTTGCTTCCAAGGAGGCAGAATTTCTTGTATTTTGATGTAGTCTTGAGAAATAGTTCTCACCAGTTTCAGAGGAATGTTTTTGCTTTGTTAAGCCACACAGTGACGTATGAATAATTAAAGCATATACATTTTTTTTTAACTTAATAACGAACATAAACCAGTGAGAAACAAGGTGCAGATGATGAAAGATGATCAGACCAGAGATTAGTACACTGGTGATGCTGAGCGGTTGGAACGGACGAGAGGAGAAACGAGGTTGCTGCTGAGGTTGTTTCGTAAACAACTTTTTAAAATTGTTTAAAATCTTTAGGCACTTTAAACAGTTTTTTTGCTTTAATCTCTATCAGTTCATTCAATTTAATATGAAGAAATGAGGGCTGACTCAAGACTTTTGCACAGTACTGAATAATAAGGTACTGAATAATAAGGTTTCTGTTGCATTTCCTGATCCAGAGACCTACTGTGTTAAGCAAGAACGTTTTCCTGAAATACTCCTAAACCTGTGTGTCCGTGTCTATCAGAGTAGACTAAGACTTCCCCTGAATCATTTTACAATTCTCTTTACTTCTGATGGTTAATAACTTAAATCCTGTGCCATCTTGCTTTAAGAAACGTTTTATTGTTATAGCGTTTTAAGATCCGATGGACGTTTCTCATGACGTGCATCCTGTGCATCCTTTATCTTGCAGGTCTTCATGCAATTCAGAGCAGAAACAAGAGAACGGCAAAGTAGAATTGATATTATTTTATAAAACTGGATATAGTTACAAGGAAGAGTTTTTATTTGTTGTATTATTCTGCAGTTTGGAACTTCATTCCCTTATTGAAGATTGGACCATGATCAGCTTCCAGGAATCTAGCAAATCGTCTAATGATGTGTTTTTTTATTATTATTTCTTATTATGAAGATGCTTCACACTTCGAAGTAATTAAAAATGTTCATTTTATTTTCCCTTGCTCACGAGATGCATTTCGTGTTTCTCCTCCCCGTGTGCGACTTCAGGCCGACCCGAAGGAGCTGATTCGACTGGTGACCAGACACGTGACCAGCCACCAAGGTCCTGATTGGGGGGACGAGGAGCTGGAGGCTCTGGTCGGGCAGCTGCAGCTCTACAGCGAGCGTCTGACGGATTTCACTCAGGCTCAGGTGCTGCAGGGTCTCGGACGAGGGGTGGACGTGCAGCGCTTCAGTAACGACAGCCACTACAAAAAGGAGACCATCCTCGGGCTGGCTGAGTGCGTGCTGTCTGTCTGTCTGTCTGTGTGTGTGTGTGTGTGTGTGTGTGTGTGTGTGTGTGTGTGTGTGTGTGTGTGTGTGTG
>JAQMYJ010000012.1:29962357-29989068 GCA_030014305.1 Clarias laeviceps | reverse complement strand
TGTGTGTGTGTGTGTGTGTGTGTGTGTGTGTGTGTGTGTGTGTGTGTGTGTGTGTGTGTGTGTGTGAGAGAGAGTGATCCCATGCAAATGATCTCCGATATTAAAAAGTGACTCACATTGTTTTGTTCTATTAATATGAATATTTTCACCAGGTTGAGTCACTGTGGGGTGAAGGCTAAGACAGGATGAGGGGCGAGCTGATGACCCCATGGTGTGATTTGGCGTCAGTATCTGACAGCTATCCACATGGGTGTTGTTTACCAGGCTGTTATTTTTGGGGCTGCTATTGTCAGGGTGCTCTTGACTTGCCGTTGCACTGGTTTGGATCCAGAAATCTAGTTTTGTTAGTCACAGAATGCCTCACAAGTCGCCACTGAAGACACGTGTGAGACCTGATGTCAGGTGTGAACACGTCTCCGTCTCAGCTGTCCACTTGTGATGAAAACACGGCGCCATCTGCGAAAAGGCTTTGTGCTGATTCTTATTCCAGTATTACTGGAGATGTTAATGTGACTGTATTACTGTAGTTCTGCAGTAGTGTTATTACTAATACTATAATACCCTACTGTGTGTGTGTGTGTGTGTGTGTGTGTGTGTGTGTGTGTGTGTGTGTGTTTAGGACTTTAGATGAGAGTGTGTATGGGATCTCTCGCTCCTTGGCCCAGCGTTACAGTATTCCACTGTGGGAGGTGTATATGACGCATCTAGAGTTCCTTTTCACGGACAGTGGGTAAGGAAGACTTTTAACTAACTAGCACACACACACACACTCTGCCATAACCTCTGCTTTTTATAGAGGTCTACACACCTTAAATAGGGAGGGGTACTAACTTTTGAACATGTATGAAATCCGATCAACTGCTGTCACTTTTTTATATATTCCTCTACTATATTTGTATTCTAAATGTTATTATTAGGTATATTACATTTTAATTTTATTTTGGGTGTCAACTTTTTAATTTTAAATAAATGTAATATTTATTTATTCATTTATTTATTTATTTATTTGTTGCATTATGTTCTTCTTGAAACGTTCTATGTTGAAATGGTGTAAAGTGGCCTAAGAGGACCTCACACACTCACTCATCGCTTCATCCTGTATTCAGGGTCGTGGTTGTTCACTCTGGACAGGGTACCAACCCATCGCTGGGCACACACACTCACACACTCATTCACACACTACGGGGATTACAATTTGGGCACCCCAGTTTAGCCTAATTTGCATGTCTTTGGACTGTGGGAGGAAACACCAAGCACGGAGAGAACATGCAAACTCCACACACACACAAACCTAATACAATAAATCGGACCCTGAAACCTGAAATCTGTTGGTAAGGTTTCCCTGAAACCTGTGCTAACCACTAAGCCACCCTAGCCGACTCCTAAGAGGAAGTCAGAATTAAATGGCTAATAGTTCGACTTCCCATCCAATCCTGGATGCAGTGCTGGTACCAAGCCCAGATAAACTAGGAAGGGAATGGTATCCGGCGTAAAAAAAACCTGTGCCAGGGTTGTATGTGCTGGTCAGCTGTAGCAACCCTTGCCGAAAGGTCAACAACAACAACGTTAGAAATAATAATCCTTTTTCAGATAATGACGTAAGTGATGCTTTTTATTGGCGGCACAGTGGCGTAGTAGCTTCCACTGTCGCCTTTTACCTCCTGGGTCGAGGGTTCGATTTCCGTCTCAGCGTCTCTGTGTGCGTGGAATCCTTAGGCTAACTTTTCCAAATTGCCGGTAGTGTGTGTGTGAGTGAGTGTGTGACTGGGTGTGTGCTTGTGGATTGACAGCTCATCCAGGGTTTCCTGTGAGCCTGTACAGAATAAGCGGTATAGTGTAATAAGTGAGTAAAGGGGAATGATGATGATGATGATGATGATGATGATGATTATTATTAATAAACATTTCGTTACCCGACCCTAAGAAAAATCCTTACACAGCAAGCATGGTGGAGGGGGGGGGTCTAAACTTTTGCACTTAACATTACCTCATTGTGTTGTGAGTGTTTGGGTGTGGCTTTAATAAGAACTCTTTCTAAATATCGGTGTGGATAAATAAGAAGCAAATCTGAAACACACACACACACACACACTTTTTATGTAAGCTTCAGCATGGTCAATTTGTCACTAAAGTATTGCCAGCACATTTCTCTGTTCTGATGCCGCCTCTTATACATCTGTTTCTCTCTCTCACACACACACTTGTTTTGCCTTGTTTATGTGTATGTGACTAATTCTCTTCTCTTTATTCTCTCCGTATCAACACTCCGCTCCGCACAGGCTCCTATGTAGAGCAGATTAAGCCCATGAAACCGATTTACCGCCTGTGATATTTTTTGCCTCCGCCTCCCTCTTTCCCTCCCTATGAGGCCCGCACCGTGCTCATTAGCATGCAGGAGCGTTTGTTTTCCCCTCTTTCTCTCCCTACAACATGAAACAAGGAAACGCTTTTCATAATCTCCCTTCAATTAACCTATACAGTTAATATCTGCAGCCCTGAGTTTCACCACGGGGCCTGTTCGCAAACTTTCGCAATTAGTCCGAAACTTTTGTTGTCGTGTTTGATCAACAGGAAATAGCCCGGTTACGACTGAGGAGACGCGGACGTAAATATTTGCCGTGCTGCGTTCATGTACACCGATGAGCACGATAATAATTAGATGTGCTGTTTGTCGAAAACAGCGGGATGAAAATCGAGGCTGCGTGTCACGGTTTATTTGTTATTCATATTCGCAGCGTGAGATTAAACAATTGCTCAGACGTGAGAGCGTTTATTTACTTTTCATTTTCCATTCAATTTTTGTCATTGTTGTATCGTCAGGGATTGATCCAGCCTTAACCGGTTTGAGCGTCTTATGTCCTAGATGTGGATCCTTCTTATTTGACTTATTATATTATTAAAAAAAAAAAGAAAATCTTTTCAAAACTGATAATTACACATTATCGTCCTGTGATGTTGGTTACATTACTGATCTGAAATACTGATCAACGGGTCTGGTCTGTACAGCATGTACACATCTTAAATAAGCACTTGGGTTAGAGATAAGTTTAAAGGTCATGTTTTATTTTATACTTCTTTTTAAACAGTCCACGTAAGACATAGAGCTCTCCAGAATGTGTGTGTTAATGGTCCAGCTTAAGATGCTTAAGATTCAGATGCTTATTCAGACTTATTCTGGCTGCTTGGCTTTCTTTCCATTTCATTCCTTTTCCAAGCATGCTGTTTTAGTTTCTGTAGCTTTAAAGCTTTAAATGATCTAAACACCACTTTGTGGAAGTGCTTTTTCTTAGCCAATCAGAACGTAGGGACTGGAAATGGGAAGGAATAAAGCATTTGTCACGCATTTCCAGGCTTTTCCTGCTTGCATTTCTGATGAACAAAAAAAATCAATAAGTAAAGGAGAAAACTATTTGTAAAAGCCGTTAATTCCTGATGACATCCTCAATATAAAAGTTAAAACTTACTTCTTAAGAGCTAAACGAATCAGCCAGAACACTAACACTGGCACCAGGTGAATTGAATAACGTTGATTATCAATTATATACACTACCAGTAAACTAGTAACAAGATCATGGCCACTGCCCCAAAACACCCCTTGGTAAGTGTATTTTCATATGCAGGGACTGTAAACTTTAATTCAACTCAATTTTATTTGAACAGTTTAGCACTTTTAACGATTGTCATTGTTACAAAGCAGCTTTACACCATCAAAAGAAAATGATGGATGTGTTAATGGAAACGCCCAGGTTCAGGCTGTATCAAGCATTTCCCAATAGCTTTTCCCATCCGTGTTTCTGACAAACAAAATAAAGGGGGAGTTATATGTACAGTAAGAGCATTAATTCATGATGACATCCTCAAAATTTCATAAAGCAGGGTTAGCCACAAGCCGCTACCCTCTAGCCTAACCCTACTCACTGTAGCACTTAAACATGATGCCCAGAGAACAGCAGAACTGGGTAGAGCTGAGCATTGAGCCAGGCGAAGGATCATGGTCGACGATGTCTCAATAAAATCTGAGTGAGGTACTGTAGGATTGTAATTGATGAGGTATGACATGAAAGTGTAGAAGCTGTCGAGTATGTACTGTACTGCTCTCATGCAGAAAATATATGCACGATGTCACAGCTTCAACAACTATGATAGTAGAAATGAAATGAGTCACTAATCTGGGAAGGATGCACTTTTTTTTTTTTTAAAAGGAAAACTGGACTGGAAAGTCGGCTTTAAAGGACCAGGAAGTTGAGATGTAGTGAGACCTATTGGTGGCGGTAATGCAACTTACAGGAAGCAGAGAAGTGCTAAGAGGGAACATGAAGAGAAAATAAAGTGTGCAGAAGTGCCAGATAAAAAGCCTTCAGAGCAGGACGAGACAAGATCAGGGAAGGACGCGTTTAACGTTTTTTAACTGGACTGGAAAATCCGCTTCAGCAGGCCGGGAAGAGGAGGGAGGATGAGACCTGCAGTTGGCGGAAATGCAACAAGGAAGAAGAAGAAAATCTAATTGACTTTGTTTAAGCACCAGTCAATACAAAAGCTAAATCAGTGAGGTGACGAGTCACAGCTTAGCTGAGATTACATACTGTGGTTCACGATTCTGACACCCAGTAGCAGAAAGTGATGATTCAGAAAGCTGATTCTGAATTAATGTTAAAAAACATTATAGTACGAAGTACTGCTATATTTCTGCATCCAGGCGTCTCTCTGAGCTGCAGTCAGAGTACTGTACTGTATGCACAATGTGTAAGTTCTCTTTCACGTACAGTATACAGTATACTGCAGCTCAGACACCGACTAATGCCGACTAAACTGTAAAAGCCTGAGATTTCTTGCTTTGGGATGAAGCCTGTTGAACTCCTAGTATGTAGAAGCAACTGGTGTAGCTTGTGTAGGAAGCCATTGTGGACTCAGTGCTAGTGTTGAAGGAATCAGGAAAAGGATCAGAGCCAGGCCCCTGTTTTCGTTGTTTTCGTTGCTGTCAGGAACTCGGACGTTTCTTTTATTATTTTTTTGAGGTCCATCAGTTAATTTCTTCAATGGTGGAGAGAGAAAGAGAGAGTGCAGGCTAAATGATGGAGCAGTTGGTCTTTTTAAAAGTCTGTATTAATAATCTCATTGCCCTTAGTAACTCCTTCTCTCACATTCAACAGTCCAACACTCTCACTCTTTCTTTATTCTCTTTGCTGTATTTTTTTTTCTTCTCCCCTCCAGATCCCTTTGTTCTTTCATTCCCTGCTGCTACACTTTTCAATACTCCTCTGTAATATAGCTGTCTCTCAGCCTCTCCCTTTCTTTCTCTCTCTCTATCTATCTACCTGTCTGTCTGTCTCTCTTCTGTCGCTCTCTCTCTGGCCCGAGGGCAGTGTGCCTGTAGCGAGCGAAGTAGTGCCATCCATTAAACATGAACAGAAGCCTACAGTGGTTGCAACTGTGAGCTTTTTAGATTCTAAATGTTCCCAGAAAGCTTGCCATTGCAGCATTTCAACATCTTGTGGCCTCGACGTGTATGATTAGCGCACACGGCTCACACCCACCACGGTGACTTTTCATTTTCATACTCGCCATCGTTGTTGTTCTGCACATTGCAGACATAACGGTTGGGTCCTCTCTCTCTCTCTCTCTCTCTCTCTCTCTGTCTCTCCGTATGTCTCTTTCTTTTCTCCCCATGCACCCACACACACACAGATACACATTTACCAAGGGAGTGCACTTGGCAGCCTGAGCAGGTTAGTATTATAATTTATTGATGGCTCGACCCTAAAAAACATCGCCACACGTCAGAATTGGAAAGCCGTTATCGAAAACTGTTCATCTTTGACCGATATAGGCTTTCAATTTCGGGAACAAAAAAAAAAGAAAGAAAAAAAGCACAGACACACAAAATGGATTCTCCCAGAACCGTGCAAATAAACTATGGGAATTAATCCCCAGCCGAAATAAAACACGACACCCTCGGAATACGTGAGAGATTAATGACGAGCTGAAATGAGCAGTGGAGAACAAACCGTGAAAGATGACTGGATCGTCTACAGAATTTACGTCAACACAAGTAGAACATTTTGTATTAATCGCGCTACAGAGGAGCTACCAGGTGTTCGATAATAGCTTAATATTATTGCATATGATGTCACATTGCTTTTTCTCTTTGGGAAAAAGGTGTTGATTAATTTTCTAATCACATGTTTCTGATGGATGATTTTATTTGGCATTAATTGAAGAAGGCACCAGTTTGAGCATGCTGACACAGACAGATAGACAGACAGACAGAGACAGACTGGCAGGGAGAAATATTGACACAGAGAGAGAGAGAGAGAGAGAGAGAGTAACACAGGGAAACATAAACCAGGTATACAGACATTAATGTAGAAAGAAAGACTCAACTGACTCAGAAACACACATACGGCAAGATCTACTGCAGCATATTGCAGTCGACATGCCTGAACGACAGAGACAAATAGAGATGCTGAGGCAGACTGACAAAGACAGTCACAGACAGAAAAGTGCAGAGTTACAGACATAAACGGAAATGGATGGAGTTATACGGACACGATTGATAAATGAAGAAATGGAGAGTTTCACAGACAGCCTGCTAGAGAAGGAATGAGAGAGACCATTGAGAGACAGAGACTGTGTGAGAGATTGACAGAATGCGCTAGAGGGAGACTCTTAGAGAGAGATTGAGCTAAGAGAGACTGACTGAGACTGCTAAAAAGAGATTGACAGAGACTGTTAGAGAGTGACTGAGAGAGACTGCTAAAATGGAGAGAGACAGACAGAGACTGCTAGAGTCTGAAAAGAGACTAGTTAGGAGTAGATTGCCAGAGCGAGATTGCCAGTGGCAGAGTGAAAGAGACTGCTGGAGAGTGAATGCTAGAGGGCAAAAGGGAGAGAGAGACCATTAAAGAGAGACTACTAGCCACTGAAAAGTCTGTGAAAGAGAAACTGCTAGAGAGAGAGAGACCAAGATTGCTAGAGAGAGACTGCTGATGACTGCTAAAGACAGACAAAGACTGTTATAGTGAGACTGCTAAAGGGAGATTACTAAACAGAGAGAGACTGCTAGAGAATGACAAAGACTGCAAGCGAGAAACTGTCAGATGCTGACAAAGATCGCTAGAGAGAGACTGCCAGAGACTGCTAAAGAGAGAAAAAAAACTAGAAACTGACAAAGACTGCTAGACAGATGCTGCTAGAGAGAGACTGTCAGAGACTCACAAAGACTGCTAGAGAGAAAGACTGGCAGAGACTCACAAAGCCTGCTGGAGACTGACAGACACTTCTCGAGACGGCTAGAGAGAGACGGCTAGAGAGAGACGGCTAGAGAGAGACGGCCAGAGGGAGACTGACCGAGACGGCCAGAGGGAGACTGACCGAGACGGCCAGAGGGAGACTGACCGAGACGGCCAGAGGGAGACTGACAGAAACTGCTAGAGGGAGATGGAGAGACAGACTGACTGACAGAGAGAGACAGGACTACACATATTCTGATTTACAAACTGAAACCTATTTGTAATTAGTTGTAATTAGGCTGAGTGAGACAGATATAGGGAGAGCCTGTTAGAGATCAAGAGAGAGAGGTAGAGACTACAGAGACAGACTAGACATTGCTAGGTATAGATAGCACTGTACATATTATGATTTACCACAAATCCAATGATCCCATGAGTTATAATTAGGCCTCGTGTCTCTCTGTCCTCCCTCTCAGTCTCTCCACGAAGGAGATCGAGACCCGCAGCGAGTCTTTGGGCCTTTTCCAGACACTGAAGACTGACCCGCAGTCCTTCTATTCACACATGAGCAAATATGTGTACCCAGGCATCGCGGGCGTCGACCTGCAGCGTCTGCTCTACTACTACACGCTACTGGAGAGCTGCTCGTGCACCGACTACCTTCCTTCATCCGCCATGACGCCTGATACACACATCAAACTGCTGAAGAAGTTGAAGGCTGTGGCTAGCGGTGAGTTTGACATTCTGGTTGACTTTCTCTGACTGCTGGATGTTGTTAACCGCCTCGCTGCAGTGCAAATGGCTCCGCTTTGGACAAACACGAATGCAAAACCCTAAATTACTCGGTGACAAATTCAATTTATCAGAAATTACTGAGAACAGCCATGAAATTGAAGGGAAAGCGTTGCGCTCATTTGAATCCTCCTTGAGTGTTCAGCTGTTAGTGATGCTGCTGTAGTATTAATTCAGCTGGAGTGAAAGTTAAGTGAAAATAGTGAACAGGAAAATGCAAAGGAGAGTCTGTTTTGTTTGTGTACAACTGATAGAAAATCTCTGGAAATGCTATATACAGTGCCGAGAAAAAGTATTTGCCCCCAGCAAGCCCATCTCTGAATCGCTCAAAGAAAAAAAAGTGAGGTTTTGAAGTGGTGTAGTCAAAGTCTGGAGTTAAATCCGATTGAGATGCTTTGGCATGACCTTAAACAGGTTAAACCCTCCAATGTGACTGAATTAAATTATTCTGCATAGAAGAGTGGGCCAAAATTCCTCCACAGCCGTGGATCTGAAAGACTCATTACCAGTTATCGCAAATGCTTGATTGCACTTGTTATTGTTATTAGTTTTATGGGGTTATTACTTTTTCACATAGGGTCAAGTAGGTTCTGACAGCTTTTTTCCCTTGATAAATGAAATCATCATTTAACTAATGCATTCTACTGTATATTTACTTGGGATGTCTTTGTATTAAAAGTTGCTAGATGATCTGAATCATTTAAAAAAGGAAAAGAGGCAATTAACTTTCACAGCACTGTAGTTTAGGGTAAAAATATTAATTTTTGGCCCTACTTTAAATATTCTTAATACCTTCCTGCTGATATTATTGCGAAGTCTACAGTAGGTATCTTTGCTTTTCTCATGTCAGTGCCAGAGTTCTCTAGTGGAAGCGCATATGCTCTGTCTCCTCTCCTAACACCTCTAACTGTTTATTCTTTTTATATGCAAATTCAGGAGATTTTTCATAACTCTATCTATCCATAGCTGAAGAAAAGAAAATGGAACAAAACAATAAGTTCCAGATGAACATCACTTTGCGGGGCATCAGCAACCTTTCCTGAAACTTTCCTTCCGTTTTTTAAACCTACATCTCTGACCGTTCGTCTGACTCGCCGTTTATTCCGATTGTAAATCAGTTTGTTTGCTGTGTAAAACTGCAGCAAGGGAAAGAACAATGCGTCCTAGATGAACATCACCTTGTTCACTACCTGCGAAAACAAAGACGTAAACGGAAGCCATGACTTATAATTACAGCCTTCTTTTAGCCAGCGCTGATTTTACGAGGGATTAAAAACAATAATAAAGGAAGCTTAATTGCTCCGCAAACGTGTGTTTGTTGTTCTTTTCCGGCGCCTGCAGAAGCGAAAATGAAACGGCGGAAATTGAACGCGGGCGTACAGATAAGAACTAAGTGATCTAATTAGCTGCATTCTCTGGCTCTCGAGTGAGGTGGTACTCTCGGATGTTAATCGCAGCCACTCTGGAAGTGGAACTGGAGAAAAAGGGCCCTCAATCTGTGTGTCTGAATGGCACCAGGCGCACTGTTCCTGCAACAATAACAACATACGTACCCGTGTCTCATTTCAGGGTATAAATATTGCTGCAAACGTCTTGTTTTTTCAAAAATGTTCACTTCAACAGCAGCTTCTAGTAAAAAAAAAAAAAAAAAAAGACCAAAATGTGTAGTGTAGTGTAGTGTAGTGTAGTGTAGTGTAGTGTAGTGTAGTGTAGTGTAGTGTAGTGTAGTTTGCACAGTTAGTTTGTGTTACTAATAAAGTTGAGCTATGCGTTATGCTGCTCATGGTACTGTAACAAGTTCTCAAATTTGGGCTAATATTTCAATATTTAACATTTGTGATTTGACTTTTAGGAGTATGGGCGGGGCTAATAATATTATCAGCATGCAGTCAGGAACTGTTTGGTGGTTAAAACATTGGACTATGGTTTGGAAGGTCCCAGGTTCAAATCCCACGACCACCAAGTTGCCATTGTTGGGACCTTGAGCAAAGCCCATAACCTTAAAACTGCTCAGATGGATAATGAGATAATATATATATATTTTAATTTTTTTTAGTAAGTCACTCTTGATAATGGCGTCTGCCAATTACGTAAAATGTAAATGTTTGGTGGCAGTGGTGACTGCGGAAAGCTTAGTCAGATATTGGATTTTTAGATGATTCTGCAATGACTCACAGTAAACAATGATAATATTTCCAAATAAATAAATGAATTTGTTAAATGTCTGGAAAACTTAAAAAAAAAAAAAAAAGTCACATCTTAGATTGTTCCTGTTTGAGATTAAACCAGGACTTGTGCTGAAACTACTCATGAATGAAGGCGTGAAACCGATTGACATTTACGTCACGGTGAAGTGATGAGACACTGAGCCGCAGTGAACCATTCGAACGGTGAAAGTGTTTTCAAAAACGCCATACGTCCGTGAATGACAATCCTGGCCGAGGTGGCTTGGAGCCTATTGCGATGATTCCGGTGAACATTCAGTACCTCATCCTTGAAAATCAACGCATGATTGTCGCCAGCTTGCGCCAGAGACGCAGCCGTCTGTGAGAGTGGTACCTACAATCATTCATGAACACCACAGGAACTCGGGTGTGAGTTATTGCCACGTCCCTTGTACAGTCTTGACTTCGCTTCAAATGATTTCAACATGTTTAGGGCATTAAATGAGTTCCTGGGAGGCCAGAGTTTCAAAAGTGAAGCAGGCAGTCCGATCGCGGCTACGGTGCACTGAGAAAACATTCTACCTTGATGGTATCCAGGCACTAGTGAGACACTGGGATAAGTGCATAAGTGTGGCTGGGGATTGTAGAGAGAAATAAAGGGAGTATTGACTTTCATACATGTGTTCTATTATTGTGCACAGTTAAAAGTCCCGGTTTGATTTGAATTCCGCTCGTAAAAAAAAATTCCAACCAAATTCTGGGTGATGTGTGCGCTTGTGCCCTGAGCTCCCTAGGATAGGCTCCAGGCCCCATCACCTTGTATGGAATAAGATGCTATAGATAGATGGATGGATGGATGGATGGATGGTTGGTTGTAAGATGGTTATGTTGAAGAAATGAACTTTTGAAACTATGCCATACACGGCTAAGTACAGTATCAACCTGTGAAATAAAACTAAGCTGCGTTTAGAGACTGGGTTGTGGTTGCTGTAAAAGCACTTGCAGGAGAAAAGACTGCTCTCTTTACTCACTACAAGTAAAACTACTGCTTGATTTGCACAGGTAGGAGTTTCTCTTCATAAAGAAAAGAGGCTTATATTGCAGAAGATGAATGGAAGCTTTTAGGGGGCAGTTAGCGTTATGGAAATGAGATGCTGCTAATTGAGTCTCGCTAGCTTTCATTACTCATTATCAAGGTTATCGCTCGTGGACGAAGCAGCACTTCAGCATATATACGATATTCAACCGTGTCTCAATCTGAAAGCCTGTAGTGTACGGGGAGGCCGCTGAGTGACTGTTCTGAGTCCGAGCTGCTCTGAATGCAAACCCTTTCAGAACCTGTAGTTTTACCGTTTCACTAAACATAAGTGCTAATCAATGTTTTTTTATCTGTACTGGTTTGATGGCAGCTTTGCTACGAGTCTGAGACAATAAATCGCTGGCAGTGCTGTAGTCAGCAACCATTATGGAACAAAATATCGTAAGAGATAGAACTCTTGAGGGGGAAAAAAATAGCAAGTGATTAAGAAATAAACCAAACGCAAGACGCCTCGTAATTCACTCGTGTCGTGCCGCCTCGAAGGGTGTCACACCATCCCAGTTTTCCTGCATTAAAAAATAATAAGGGATTTATTGCGTTGCACTACGCGGGTACATTAATACACGAGAATGAGGGTTTCTATGGTTACGTCGCAAAGAAAACACTGTGCAGTATGTTGACAAATTATTGTTGGTTTAGTGGTCTAGGTAAAATACTACCGCAAGCTAGAAGTGCGACTGTGGAGAAATCTGCACATGTTGCTCAAAACTCTGGCAGCTGTAACGACATTGCTAATGGTGGCGCGTCGGCTTGTGCGATAGTGATTTCACCTGCTGATAATTTACCAGTGGAACGCGGAGTAATATTATTATCAGCGTTGCAATCAGAAGCTGTTTTTTCTCTTTTTCTTTTTTTTTTTCTCTTTTTTTTTATTGGGCAGCGGCAATTAAGATAAAACTCAGCTGGATAATGGATTTGTAGTTATGCATGCAGTAATATGCAGAAAGGAATAAATCGGACATAATCTCATTACAAATCAGATGTCTTTTTTTTTTTTTTTGAGCCAGTGTTAAAACTCTCATTTTTCCAATTTCCATGAAATGCATACGGGTGTGACGGGTGTGTAATATAATCGTCTGTCACGCCGTTCAGTTGACCTCCTGCAAACACACCTGGTGTCATATCTGACAGGTCTGGATTATAAGAGGTTGACGGAGGAAGACTCGGATCCCCTTGAAGCTCTCGAGCCAGTACTGAACAGTCAGAACGTCCTGTCCATCTCGAAACTGGCGTCTCGGATTCCTCAGAAGGGAGGCGGTACCGTCACGCCCAGCGCCGTGCACGCCGCGTGGCTCCCCAAGCTCTTCTGGCAAGGCGACGCTCAGATCCTCAAAAGGGCTCCTCGGTCTGAGCAGGATTTCCTCCACGCCTATGACACCTGCGCCAAGTACCTCGACCGACTCCTGCCTTTAGATGCCATCCACTTCCTGGATTCCATCACCTTCTCCCTGGAAGGGACCAATCAGGTGAGTGCATGCTGTAGGAGCCGTCGTCGAGGTCTCTGTGTGTTTGCTGTTCGTTAATCAATTTGTTAATCAATTTATTTTATAAATAAATGTTATACTTATTGATTCATCTCAGCATAATAATGTGTGTGTGTGTGTGTGTGTGTGTGTGTGTGTGTGTGTGTGTGTGTGTGTGTGTGTGTATCTCTCCGTTGAGGTCACGACAGGGATCACCAGGCGGGCACTAAAGGCACTAAAGAGCATCAGTGAAAAGAGCAAGAAAAGGGGCGGAGACGATGGTGATGAGCACACCTTTGATCTTAGCCACGCCCTTTCTCATCTGCAGCAATCTCTCAACCATCTGGAGAGTCTCGGGCAGCCTTTCCCACTGTCACTCAGAAACAGCCAGGAGGTATCTCTGACACACACACACACACACACACACACACACACACACACACATACAGTACACAGATAGGATGTATGTAGTCTACCACGAGGTAAGTCACTGTAATAATGACTATCCAAACACACAAAATAACATGTAGCCATCCGTCTCTCTCCCTCTCTCTCTCTCGCTCTCTCTCTCTCTTTCTCTTTCTTTCGCACGCTCCTGCTTCTTTTCCTCAATCTCTCTCCCTGTGTAAGGTATTTAGACATGATTGACAGGTATGTAGCTGCAGGGAAGAAGAGCAGTTGGACTCTATCTCTGCTACCCTCAGCACACAAACACACACACACAACTGTTTTTAAGGAAATGCTCAGTCTGTGTGTGTGTGTGTGTGTGTGTGTGTGTGTGTGTGTGTGTGTGTGTGTGTGTTTGAGGTAGGGTGAATTGTACAGTATTTTATTTTCTTCCCCGCTATACACCATGAAAATAAATATACTGTATGAGTGTGTTCATCATGAAATTTGGATTTTTGCCCTGACTCAAAGGTTTTAAATAAGACGTAAAAAAAACACACACAATTCCAACTCATAATGCAGAACACATTTCCCATGTGTGTGTGTGGAGTTTGCATGTTCTCCCTGTGCTTGCTTGGTTTCCTCCTGGTACTCTGGTTTCCTTCCAGCAGTCCAAAGACGTACAGGTTAGGTTCATTGGGGTCCCCAAATTGCACATAATCTGTGAATGTGTGTGTGTGTGTGTGGGGGGGGGGGGGGTCTAGGGTGTTACCCCTCTTAGCGTAGAAGTCTCGGATAGTCTTGGACAGACGCGAGGCGTCCCGCGGCCCTTTACAGAATAAACCATATAGAAGATGAATGCATGCAAAGTAAACCCTTTTAACAGCATTAAATCCCGAACACAACTAAACATTTATAGATACTTATTCCTACAGAATGATAAACAAACTATTGTTTTTTTTTGTTTTTTTTTTAATCCTGAAAAGGATAAACACGAGACATAATCTCTTCTCTCAGAATAAATATCTGAAACATGCAGCACAGACATTTCCTCTTCTTGTCCACATCTGTCCTCACCCGCTTTTAGGGACGCCTGCAAGCCTACAGTAAAGCATTCGACCTCTCCAGGTCAGAGGAGGTCAAAGTTCAGGAGCTGGCTGTTACCATGGCGCTGGACGGGCAGCCACTGGAGCAGATTGAGAAGCTGCTGGGAGTCGGCGTCGGGACTGGGAGGAGCCTGTCGGTGCACGGCGTGGTGCAGGACGCGGTGGCGCGGATCGTCTCCGCACTCAGGTGCCTGTTTCACTCCATCATTTGTACTTAGCTCTTTATTTTTTTTTTTGCACGCTGTTTCCACTCCTCTTCTTTTTTTTTTTTTGTCCTCTCGCTCACTTTTCTCCCTACCTCTCTGGTGCACTGTCTGTCTTTATCTCATCACCTCGCTTTTCCCCAAGCTCTTTTCCCCTTCTGTGCCGTCTCTCTCTCTATGGCTATCTCTCTCTCTTTCATGGCGTACTCCTAAAAGCCTGTCCTTCTATTAACCTGTGGCAAAGAGGACCCGTTTTAGCCTGATTGAGTTAAACACAGCTTCGACCTCTGCCTTGGCCTCCTGAGATCTTTCCCGCTCTTTTTTCTTTTTTTTTTCCTTTCCTCCCTTCCCTGACTTTTCTCTTCCTTTTCTCTTTCCCTCCCACGCCTTCCACGAGTCTCGGCCTCTTTCTCCGGCTGCCAGCTCTGTTTGGAAGCAGCTGTAAAACACACACTCAGCTCTGAATGGTAGCGCCGCCTTGCCTCTGGTCCTTTTGTCTCTTAAATAGAAAGCTCCACAGCTTAGTGCCCCATTACCCAAAACATCTCCTCGCCAAGTGTTGCTCGTAAACACTCGTAACAGCCACGGTAAAATGATTAAAGGGAAACCAGGAAGTGCTATATGAACAAATGCATAAATATACAAACACATTTCTGAGATAAAACCAATGCACAAAAAAAAATTTTAAACGGCCTTGTAATATTTATAGACTGATTTTATGAGTAATTTTTGTGTTTGTACATGTGGTTTATATATTCCTTCAATTTTTTTTTAAAATCTATTTATGCATGTGATTTATTATTTAATGCATTCACAAGAGTTATTTATTTGTTTATGCATGTGATTTATTTATGTGCAATTTATTTCATTTGTTTTGCATGTCTCTATCTATCTATTTATTTTTCTATCCATCTCTGCAGTTTTATTATTTTTCTTGTGATTCATTTGCATATTTTTATCTATCTATCTATCTATCTATCTATCTATCTTTTCATCTATCTATCTATCTATCTATCTTTTCATCTATCTATCTATCTATCTATCTACCTATTATGTGTTATGCTTTGGGTCACTGTTTGTTAAAATGTAAACTTTCACCGCAGCATGAGATCCTGAGCACACTGGAGAAGGTTTTCACTCAGGATAGCTCTTTATTTCTCTGTATCCATTTTTCCATTTATACTGACTAATCTCTCAGTCCCAGCTGCAGAGAAACCCCACCACCGCATGCTGCTGCCACCACCATGTTTGACTGTATGAGCAGTGTTTGATTTCCTGATTCCAAATAGTCCAACCTTTGGCTTCAGTCCTACAGTTGCTTTTTCTTGTAGCTGTTAGTGAAGAATGACTTTTGACCGGCATAACCTTCATTCCTTCAACCTTTATTCTTGATTACTCAGTTTGATTGGGCAGCCAGACCTGGGAAGACTGTTGGTTGTTCCAACTCTTTTCCATTGGAGAATGATGGAAGCTCTGATGCTATTGGGAACTTTCAATGCTGCAGTTGTGTGTCCTTCCCCAGATCTGTAGACCTTCCACAGTCCTGAACCAATCCTGTCTCACAGGTCTGCAGATAAAGCTCTTGACCTCACTCTGACATTCACCACTTACGATGTGACCTTGTATAGACGGGTGCGTGCCTTTTTATAATTATTTCCAATGAATTCAACTAGACACAGGAGAAAGCAGCAGAGCTCAATTGCAAGGGTCCTAACAAGGGCTCTGAATATTTACTGCATGTAAATATTCAGAGCCTTTTAGTCTTCATCTTTAGTCTTTAATTTTTTATTAAATGAACAAAACATTCGAAACACATGTTCTTGTGGAGTGGAGTATTATGCGCATCTTTAATCATGAAGCAAAAAACGATTTGAATCCATTTTAAGAAGATAAACATAACAAAATGTGGGAAACTTAAAAGGGTCTAAAAAATTTGTCAGCATTTTTTTGTTAGTTTATAGGCAATGGTGGTTCAGGGGTAAGTTTCTTTCCTGCCATGTGGAAGCTCCTGGTTCAGGTCCAATCCAAAGCCCAAACCTCAGTCACTCCCTGCAGTGCAGGTCCCACGCCCGGATAATACAGTATGAAAGGGTTGCGCCAGGAAGGGCATCCTCCGTAAAAACCTGTGCCAGGTTGTGTGCGGATCAGCTGGTCCGCTGTGGCGACGCCTCAAGACTAATGAACATTCTTTTGTTAGTTCATTCACATGAATGGATTAATTATGGAGTTCAATGATGCTCCCGGAAGTTTAATTTAAATGAAAGTTAAAACTCTCCATGTGCAATTGTGCATGAATATTTGTTAAAACTGTCTAGAACATAATATTGCCAGATGAGTCTGCATCCTGAGTAACTTCTCTTTACACAAGTACGTAGCTTTTCCCCCCACCACATTATTGTGGTGATAAGCAAGCACTAAGCAAGCGATTAAGGGGCCAGGCACTCGCCGCTAAGAATGACGAGAAGCCTTTGGGATCGTAGATGCTCATTTTCAAGAAGACATATTAAATTTGTCACATTGGTAAGAACTTGTACACTGGTAAAGAAAGTGCAGTTTTGTTTATCCCCCTGTGGATGGCGCCGACACAAGCTGTGATCTACAGTCCTCTTGAAAGTTATAGTGGAACTCTGTGTACTGAGGAACTTTTTCTTTTTTGAAGCATGGCATTTCGTGGACTGAATGTTTCTTCTGCTTGGCCTAAAATCTTTCAGCGTACTCAGAGACATTCTGATGGAATCCTGCTGCTTTACCTCAATCCATTTTAGATGAAGAGCTATCCCGGACATCCCATCCGTCATGTAGCGTGCAGTGATTCTCTCCCAGTGTGCTTAGCCCTTTCTGTTCCACCTATAGTACCTGTCGTGCATTAATCATCGCTGCAGTGACCGGAATATATGTATATATAGTCATCACATCACATCTCTGAAGTTTGACCTGGTTAGAGCTTATTAAGACCATCATAATCTATTGTTTTTATATTCTTCTGATGACATCATTGTCACCTTTTAGAGCGTCATTTCTTTCATGATCTTGTAATCCATTCTAATCACGTACTCGTCACATCCCTAGAGCAGACAGTGCAATGCGTTACAGTACTGTGTGCTCTAAGATCAGGTGTGCAGAGATACTAATCTAATCAGCATGTCTCTCTCTCCTGCAATGCATCTTCTTTCTGTTCAGTGGTGTCACAGGAGGAGGCACAGCCGCTCCACCTCCTGGGGGTCATTCGACTGCTTCATTGTTCTGCTTCACTTGTGTCTCGCACGTCTTTTATTGACTTGTTTTCCACCCAAACCCACCATCTCTTACTTTCTCCCGGGATGCTTGAGTTTTTTTTTTTTTTTTTTTTTCATGAATCCGAGTCATTATTATGGAGACTTGAATTTTTTCTTTATTCACTCTTCATTCCTGAAGGCAGAAATATCATTAGAGTGTTAATGGTGTCTGCATATTGCACACTCTGGCCAAAATGTAAAAAAAAAAAAAAAGAGAGAGAAATCTAACCATTGATTCATCTGTTGCAAGCGTACTTAATCATGCCTTAGTCCTTCTTCCTAGATTGCATATCCCAGAGGTGGATGTTAAACTTCAAAGACTACAAGAGTTATGGTGAATATTAGAATACTTGGAGCAGAGATATGTACTGTGTCTAGTGCTAGCTAGCTGGCAAGTTTCTAATGTAGATTAGATGGATGGATGGGTGCATGGATAACCTTAATACGTTGGATGGATGGATGGATGGATGGATGGATATACAACTAAATAATGGGAAAGATGAATAGATAGAGGTAACTAACTGAAGAATGTGAGAAAGAAAGAACTGAAGAAGGTGAGAGATGTATGAAACTAGCTGAATAACGTGATGGATGGATGGATGGATGGATGGAACTAACTGAATAATGCAAGAGATGGATGGATTCAGCTGAATGAGAGAGATGGATAGATAGATAGAGAGATTGATAGATAGATAGATGACAGGAGGATGGTTGAATTGATGGGCGAAAGGAATGGGATGGATGGATTAACTTAATTGTATGGGTGGATGGATGGATGGATGGATTACGTTAATTGTATGGATGGATGGATGGATGGATGGAGTATGTTAATTGTATGGATGGATGGATTAACTTAATGGGATGGATGGATGGATGGATTAACTTAATGGGATGGATGGATGGATGGATTAAGTTAATGAATGTATGGAAGGATGGATGGATGGATTAACTTAATGGGATGGAAGGATGATGGATGGATGGATGGATGGATTAATTTAATGGATGGATGAATGTATTAACTTAATGGGGTGGATGGATGGATGGATGGATGGATTAACTTAATAAATAGATGGAAGGTTGGATGGATGGATTAACTTAATGGGATGGATGGATGGATTTACTTAAATTGGATGGATGATAGCTAGATGGATTAACTAAATGGGATTAATGGATGGATGGATTGGTGGATGGATGAATGTATTAACTTAATGGGGTGGGTGGATGGATGGATGGATGGATGGATCAACTTAATGGGATGGATGGATGGATTTACTTAAATTGGATGAATGATAGCTAGATGGATTAACTAAATGGAATGGATGGATGGATTGGTGGATGGATGAATGTATTAACTTAATGGGGTGGATGGATGGATGGATTAACTTAATGGGATGGATGGATGGATTTACTTAAATTGGATGGATGATAGCTAGATGGATTAACTAAATGGGATGAATGGATGGATGGATTGGTGGATGGATGAAATAACGTAATGGGATGGATGGATGGATGGATGGACTAACTTGATGGATGGATGGATGGATAGATTAACTGAATGGGATGGATGGATGATTGATAGAACTAACTGAATAATAGGATAGATGGATGGATGGATTGATCACTAGGATGTGATGACAGCTGACCTAGTTAAAACAAACAAAAAAAACAATCCCATGACACAGAATATTTTAAATGGGGACAAACTATCACTTGCACACACCAAGAATTAACCAGTTGTTCCATGATGTACAGTAGCTAACTAACTTATGTGTAACTTACAGCTTTGTTTTTAACCCTTTGTTGTTGAATCCTTACACAACACCAAATTGTGTAGGTTAGCTGATTTTACGCTTGTGTAACAGACACACAGGATACTTTTAGCTAGGTACTGTAGCATCTTAACCAGAGCTGAACTAAAAGCTTTTATGACCATGATTTATACCCAGTGTGGTGCCTCAGTGCTGCAAATGACAACAGACAGAAAACAAGCGACGACGAAGAAAATCAGTGCACGGGGCATTAATTTGCGACATCAACGACAACGGACAACTGATAACTTCTAAACCTCCTAATTAGTTTTCTTCTCCGAGTTCTTGTGTAGATAATGACTTTAAGTTCAGGTCCCAGACTCACAGCTAGCTTAGCGATGAGAAACTCGGTATCAGGCAGGAAGAAAGTCCAAAAAAAAAACAAGATTGATTAGGCTTTTAAAAATGTATGCTTCTCATTTGTAGTCTCTCCCACTCTGCTTTTCTTTCTTTCCCTTCTTCTTTCCTTTCCCTCTCCCTCTGAACTAGATTAATGACCAGAATAATTGCAGCAGACTAATACAGATGTTCCTCTTTGTTGTCTCAGCCTAAGTGCTGATTGGTCACAGCAGAGAGAACTGCACATTAGATCGGCTGGGTCCTAATGGAGCCGCATCGAATGCGAATTTGTTTTTCGAGTTTGTTTATTTATTTATTTATTTATTTATTTTCATCTTGCCGTGTCGGGAAGCTAGACGAAGCACCAGGGAACGCTGGCACGGATAACGCTGCTCGTTCAGTGCAGCCGGCATCTTTATAAAGATTATGGATAAAATCAAGATATTGCGATCTTACAAAACGAACAATGACCTAATTGCAGTATCTGAAGGAAGGGCTCGTCAGGCGCTCGGGTCCTGTTTGCCTTAGCGCCTTGACCTTTAGACGAGCTGCGGTGAATCGTTAATGTTTGTACGTGATAATGAAGTGTAAACTGGTGGATTAAAAGTGCATTAAGGCTAAATGTATGTCACTCAGAGAGTTTATGGTGCAGAGGAGAACATCAAGCACTGCAGGGCGGCCGTTATCCTCACACTCGTGTCTTCTCATAAGGTTATCGTGGGAAGGGCGTCAGGGGGCTTTAGGGCATGAGGTGGGGAACACTATGAATGGGGTGACAACTCATTACAAGACATACGCAGACATCCTATAATGAGGGGAAATTGGAAAATACCAGTCAGCCTACAGTGCATGTCTTTGGACTCTGGGAAACCGGAGAAACAAACCAAACATGGGAAGAACATGCAAAATCCACACACACACCGATTCAAACCCCAAACCTTGGAGATCCACTGTATACTTATATATTGTATTAAGTACTGGATTAAACTAGCTTGTGGTCTGATGGGATTCTTACACATAGCAGTTGTTCTGTTGCGTTTCAAGACGTCATCAGGTTCAGGGCAGAATGACGTCTCTGTAGAAGTTAAACCTCTTAACGCCATCCTTTCTCAGAGTTAAGCCCATCCTATGAGATATGAAGGTGTTAAGAGGAGACGAAGGTGGGAATGCTGATAAAATTTTACCAGAATTCGCTGGTAAGAACACAACCTGAAACGCCTTTAAATCATACAGTAAATGCAGAGGGATGTAATGAGAGAATTACATCGTATAAGTACAAAAGCTTGACGATCTAAAGCACTAATCCCAAACCTAACCGTGGAGAGATTCCAGGGAGCTGAGCGGTTTCACGGTGTCAGAGATCTGAATGTGAAAATGCCTCATCTGTATTATATACCACATGCATGCTCGCTCAAAGGCCAAGTGAGTGAATGACATTATAACTCTGTATGTGTGTGTGTGTGTGTGTGTGTGTGTGTGTGTAGTGGTGACGAGGCAATCCTAAAAGATTACGCAGACCCACTGAATGTTCTGGAAGGCATCGTGAAGGCAGTGCAGGATGATGTGCAAGGCGGGTAAGTGACTCTCAGACTTCACGACAGTGCTACAGAGGACACCACAGAATATCACTCAAACATGCATACACACACATCACACACACACATTACATACATAAACTGGATATGTAAAAGAATGTATTTTGGATGTATTGTAGTACATTTGCAGAATCATGTCAAACGTTTTTGTCAGATTTTCCCAGTTTCAAACAATTTCTAGTTGGCTGTTTGTTCTTAATTTTTTTGTTCTTACTTCCTGTCCCTGATGAAAAAGCATACCTGGTAAGGCATATGGTCAGAATAGTCGCACCGCTCCCGATGTACAGTACACAGGACGATGTCTTTTGGCACACTGACTTATGAAGGTCGCTGTTCTCTGTGCGTGCAGCCATGTGCTGCCATCTGTTGGTGTGGTGTTACAAACCTAGTCACAAAAACAATTCTGAGTTTTAATCATCAGTATTGCATCACAAAATAAAAAAACAATATTTGTGTGCCAGAAAAAAAGAAATCAGCATATTATATAAGCGTCTTCTTTTCAGCCAAAATAAAAGGAAGCTGCTGCAGTTTGCATGCAAAAGAAAAAAAAAGCAGGTGGAACAGTCAAAGTCCTCAGAAGAACTGTGGGTGTTTTGCAGGATGCTTGTAGCTAATTTCCTTAGGAAACTGCACAAATCGTACCCAAGACTAAAGTGTCCACAGAATTTGGCACACCAGAAAGTTTTGGAAGGCATCTTTTCTCTACATACATGAGAAATATCTCATTTTGGTCAAGTTATATTTATATCTGAATATTTGGCCAGCTGACTGAACAGTAAAGAGGGGAGATGGAACCAAAACATTAATATTAGATAGGTACAGCAAAAGCTGATCAACATAAAGTGCGACCTTAACATCCACATCATTCCTATCAATACCAGAGATGGAGGGGTTTGACTGAAGCAATAGCAAGACCTCTTGACAATAGCAAAAGGTTGACTACCTATGGCAAATTGCGAGGGACCTAAAGGACAACCTTGTCAACTGTAGTGTGAAGGATGGAATTAATCTGATTGGACATTATTTGTCCTAATAGAGGCTCGAGGGGAGGAATATGGTAGTCTAATCCAAGGTAGAAAACTATCTACCAAGCCTGATTCTTTCGAAAGAAATAGAACAGATAATCTCACTCAACTCTCCATTGCTTTCCAGTCATCAAGAGATGACAGAACCTCTGAGGTATCTAGACGTATATGCAGTATATATGTACACACACACTATATTGCCAAAAGTATTCACTCACCCATCCAAATCATTGAATTGTGTCCAATCACGTCCATGGTTACAGGTGTATAAAATCAAGCACCTAGGCATGCAGACCACTTCTACATACATTTGTAAAAGAATGGGTCGCTCTCAGAAACTCAGTGAATTCCAGCGTGAAACCGTGAAAGGATGCCACCTGTGCAATAAGTCCAGTTGTGAAATTTTCTCGTTACTAAATATTCCACAGTTAACTGTTAGTGGTATCATAATAAAGTGGAAGCGATTGGGAATGACAACTTGGCCATAAAGTGGTAGGACGTGTAAAATCACAAAGCGGTGTCTGTAGAAAGTCACCAACTTCTTGCAGAGTCAATAGCTACTGTACAGACCTCTAAATTTCATGTGGTCTTCAGATTAGCTTAAAAACAGTGAGTAGAGAGCTTCATGGAATGGTTTTCCATGGCCGAGCAGCTGCATCCAAGACGTGGATGAGTGAGTTTGGTGTGGAAGAACTTGACTGGCCTGCACTTCCTAACTTCAACTCTATAGAACACTTTTGGGATTAGTTAGAGCGGAGAATGCAAACCAGGCCTTCTTGTCCAACATCAGTGTCTGACCTCTCAAAAATTCCAAAATTCCCATAAACACACTCCTAAACCTTTTGGAAAGCCTTCCCAGATGAGTTGAAGCTGTTATAGCTACAAAGGCTGCAACATCATATTAAATCCTATGGATTAAGAATTGGATGTTATTCAAGTTCATATGCATTCACTTGCATATACAAGCAGATACTTTTGGCAATATACTGTATGTTGAAAACTTGTTGCAGTTTAAGAAAAGAGTGGCTATTATGAATGAACCCAGTCTGATCTTCATGAACAATGGATGGAAGAACTGACTTCAGGTGAAGAGCCAACACTTAGGATAAAATTTTCAAATCCGTACCAAATAAACTTATAGTACGAAATAAGAAAAATACTAGCCTGGATGCAAGTTTCTGGAAGGCAGACAAAGTTGAAAACTTCATTGAACATGCCGAATAGTAGGGGAGAAAGCTGAGGCCAGAATTTGTTGTAAAACTGATGGACTTCCATCAGGCCCAGGACGTTTAGGTTCCTCTAAATTGTTTGCTGCAGTTTGTGACAGAATGACTACGTGGCTAAAAAACTATCAAGCTTAAAATCTGGCCCGATGAATAAAGAAAGATGTTAAATAATAAAAAATATATTAATTCCTTGTGGGTCTGTAGTGTATCCAGGTTCTGTTTGAATCTGAAAACTTTGATGAGATAAAGTATCGTCACAGTTGACACGCCATTAATTTGCTAGCTTTATCACTATGATCATAACGTTGAGACCTTGTTTGCTAAAGGAGTTCAGCTGTATGATGAGATAACAGAATGTCATGCTCTGCTTGTGCTGTTAGGCATTCCTTATAGACATCAGCAGTTTGAGAAGTGGCGTAGATCCTGTCATGTGCTGTGAGCCTTATTAAAGATGCTAATTTGTCCTTCCACAGTTTTTTTTTTCTTTCTCATAACTTTCATATGCAATAATTTGATAAATCCTCTGATGTAAGACTTCAGTGTTTGCCATAATATAAAAGCAGACATGCATAAAGCTTACAAAGTCCTCATTAGAGAGTGGTTTATGTATGATGTACAGACCTGTGCAAAAATCTCAGGCACATGCAAATAAATGCTATAGAGCAAGGATGCTTTAAAAAATAAATACATAAGTAACTATAAAACCCAGTAAACAATAACAAGCCAGTACTTGGTGTTACAACGCTCTGAGGACCCTCTAGTCTCGGGTACAATTTGTGCAGTTTTATAAGGAAATTAGCTCGTAAGTCTTACTGAGCATCCTGCAGAACCACAGTTCTTCGTAAGGTTTGACTTGTGCACCTGTTTTGTTTTGTTTTTCACCACAATTCTGGGCAGAAAGATTTACGAGTAACATAAATCTATGTATAATAAATTTCCTATAATAAACTAAAAATAAATCTTCCATTTGGATCTGTAACAACATCAGATTGGACAAAGGGAATGGATTTGTGTAACATCACTAAACCTCTATGGAATATAGAATGATAGACTTGACCCTGACTACTCACACCTCAGTTTAGTGTGGTCTACTGGTTTGAGATGGATTTCTTGTATTAATATTTAAAAAGTAAAAATCATGTGGGCTAAAGATTGATCAGAGTAATGCATACTTTTACTGTGTTTAATAGGGTTGTTAAAGCAATTACATTTAAAAGAAAGACATTTAACATCTCTTCCTTTTAATCCTGGGTTTGACAGAGCCATACAGTTACAGTATCTGAAGAGTGTTATAAAGGCACGGATAGACTGCAGCAACATGTGACTAAATTTAAAAGAAAGAAAGAAGGATACACAACCCAATCCCCACCCCCCCCAGCAACAACAAGTTATTGTTTGTCTGAGGTTGTATTTGCCTAATACTAATAAATTACTTTTTTCACAGTGCCATTATTTATTTAACAAAAATGAAGCCAGACATTATTTATTTAAAATATCAGAGAAGTACTAAGTACCCCTTACAGTTTCCTTAGGGTTTAAAAGGGTAAGTTATAGCCAGGTGCTGCTAATCATCTAATGATTATCAGCAGGTGTGCAGACCTTTATAACAGCAGAAGTTTTGGCATTTCTGCTGGTCTGGAGTATTCAGGTGTGTGTCAACACAATATGGAGAGGAAACGACATAAGCAATAGTTTTAGAGAAGCAATTGTTGCAGCACATTACGCTAGAAAGGGTTATAAAACTGGAGTCTTTGTACAGTCAGAAAGATCATTCACAAGTGGAAAGCATTCAAGCCCAGAAAAAACATGGAAGCCCGAGACCACTATGGACAGTCGAGACCAATGTGGAGTTCCTTGACTTTAATGCCCAGGTCAATGTTTGGGGAAGACCAAATAGCGTTTCAGCAGAAACACCTGATACCCACTGACGAGCACAGTGATGGACGGGTGATGATTTGGGCTTGTGTTGTAGCCACAGGATATGGGCTCTTTGCAGTCGTTGAGTCGACCATGAACTCTTCTGTATACAGTACCAGAGTATTCTAAAGGCAAATATGAGGGCATCTGTCCAACAGCTTAAGCTTGGTTGGAATTGGGTCATGCAACAGGACAATGATCTGAAGAACACCAGTAAATCTATATCAGAATGGCTGAAAAATAGAAGAATCAAGGTTTTGGAATGGCCTAGTCAAAGTTCTGACCTGAAATGCTGTGGCAGGACCCTAAGATAGCTGTGCATAAGCGAATACCCAAAAACCTCAATGAAGTCAAATATTGTTGTAAAGAAGCAAGAAGATGAAGATGAAGCAATCGTTTCCTATATGACTTTAAGCTATTGCTGCTAAAGGTGGATCTACAAGCTGTTGAATCATATGGGGTACTTAGTATTGCCTGCATGTTTTTCTTTATGACTTAATTTTTGTTAAATAAATAACGGCACGCTGTAAAGTTACATGTTGTTCGTCTAAGGTTGTATTTACCGAATACTGAGACCTGCTATGATCAGATGATTTTAATTATGTAATAATTATTTAATAAAATAATTTTAATAATAAAAAAAAAAAAAACATAGAAATAAGATGAGATGAAAATGAGTATATATGTGTGTATTTGGATTTTTTTTTTCCCCGTTATAAATTCAAATTTAAATTTTATTTGTCAGAGTACACAGCACAGTATGCAGTGAAATGCTTATACGACTGCCCGTGACCTTAAACTAAAGATTATCAATAGGATTATGTATTAAATTATGGGATAAAATATAGAAAAACTTTAGGTATAGAAAATAAGAACAGACTATAAAATATATATTTTTTTTAAACGTAGCTATACAAATATAGAAAACTTTAATTGTAAATTCACACTATGTACAGTGAAAAAAAGAACTGAATTGAAATACAAGGTAACACAGAATAACGGGAATTTTTGAAATGCGTATTGGTGGCCATTAGCAGGTGGTAGCACTGCGGGTTAGTGACATTTAGTTAAATATACTTTAG
>JAQMYJ010000012.1:29929160-29941423 GCA_030014305.1 Clarias laeviceps | reverse complement strand
TCTCTCATCTTTTTAAGTGGGAGAACTTGCACAATTGGTGGCTGACTAAATACTTTTTTGCCCCACTGTATATATAGACACACAGCATGACTTTACAATATTGTTTGCTTGGAATTTGTCCTCTCATAGCAGGTAGAGAAACAGACAGTTTAATAAATCATTCAATAGAGGCTGGAAAGATTGGAATGCCGTTATGTTCTAGATACACATGGGTCAAGGTGTTTGTATAAAAGATTTATACAGCTATTGGCGAGAGAGGGGTGACGGTGTGGTTCGGGGTTTCTACAGGAATTTTTGTCACTGTAGAAATCATTCTTTTAAACCCATAAGTCCTGAGTAAACGCTGGCTCTAGAAATCGATGTTAAATTTTTCCGATAATTATTCCCTCGTCCGGTCTGTTACTTCTCCGTGTCTCTGCAGTCTTTCTCTTACGTGATGACTGTACATGAAAGACAAAAAACATGCTGATAACCATTACAATGGTGACCCTTCCTGTGAGATGTTTATTTCCATATACACTGTTTCCAGAAGGAGTCTGCAGAGCTTTGTAACGATCATGAGAAGAAATAAAGAAACAATAAAGCAGGCTGCCGAGGAAATATGTATACAGTAGCTGCTATAATTCATAGCTGCTGTAACATAAGCGATTAGAGAACCTAATGTTCATCAAACATAACTGTAGACGGATAAGAAGTACAAATTAATGAAAAACATGCACTGATAACAGATAGCTGAGGTGAAGGATGAATGAAACTGTTGAGCACATGTTGTTTTCGGAAAAGAATCAACTTGAGGATGAGTGAGAGCTAAAAGCCGATGCTTTGCATCACATTTCAGATTCCTAATGTGTGTAATAGTCCTTGAGGCAACCCTTCTCATTGCAGTTTCACTGTTTTCTCTCTCTCTCTCTCTCTCTCTCTCTCTCTCTCTCTCTCTCTCTCTTTTAATTTGAGTTGCCTTTTCAGTTATTTCTCCATGTCTTCTTGGACTCTCACTCTTTTGCACTTCTCCCCTTTAGCGATCAGATGTTTCCTCAACTGTTAAATTGCGCTCGGCTCCCTCGGAAGAGAAATTAATTACTTTCACCCTCCTCCTTTTCTCTTTATTTTTTGCTGACAATCCGGAACGTAGAAACCACCAGAGGGGTTGAATACTCTTCTCGCGCTGTGTTCTGTGTGTGTGTGTGTGTGTGTGTGTGTGTGTGTGTGTGTGTGTGTGTGTGTGTGTGTGTGTGTGTGTCAGTACGTGCTTGCATCGTAGCCTGTTTAATCACTCCTCTCCTGCATTGATCAGCGTGTCATTTCAGCATGAGGTTCTTCCTGGTCTCAGGTGTGCTGCCATTTCAAATCCTTCTCATCAGCATTCACCTCTTCCTCCAAACCAGCATACACACACACACACACACACACACACACAGCACACTACACACCACATACCACACCGCATTACTGCTGAATGATGGGTTAGAAAGTAATGATTCATTCTCTCTCTGACAGTAGTTCCAAATGCAAGGTGTACTAAATTGTATCAGTGGTCTTGTTCAATTTGTGGTTCAATTTATAGAACATATAGCGTAGTATAAGTAATAATTAATAATAAAGAACATCGCACATAGGGGCTTGTCCACAGGAACAAAATAAAGTGTGTGTGACTGCTGATGTAGCAGAGGTTTCTCCGGAGTGGTGGTGTTTGTTTTTTTGGAAGGAGTCTCCAGTGTCAGAGCTTTAAATCAGTCAGTGCTGTGCAAGTGAAGCACAGAATTATTATTATTATTATTATTACTATGAATTTAAATAATGTCAAAACAGTGGCTGACACAATGTAACTGATCAAAAAAGTAAAAGAAATTAAAAAACAAAGCGAGAGTCGTCTCACCACCTAACTCTAATTTCAAAAATGAAACGTAATCATTTACTCGTGTTTGCTAACTGTTAATAATTTGCAATCTAACTGCGAATTAAAAGGCTAATATTTTAAGCTCTGTTGCATGACTTGATGCTACATAATACAAGGATCGTTCAAGTGAAACCGGGACTTGTGATGACATCAGATGTAAACCGATTGACATACAGAAGACTCATGTCAAGCTACATGATCTTAGAGTCGTGTAAAGCTCGTCTCCTAAACAAACAGCAGACTCGATTGTTATTAGGTTCTGGAGAATTCTGAACTAATACAATGAATCCCTCTAAAATAATAAGTCAGTGGTGCATTATTACTTCAAGGAGCTTTCAAGTCAAACCGGGACTTGTAAATTTCGCATGAATGAAGGCGTAAAACCGATTGAAGTTTTACAGAAGACTTCAAGTATGAGACTCTCAGCCGCCGTAAAACATTTGAATAGTGCAAATGTTTTAAAGAAGACCGTATGTCTATGAATGACGATCTCGGTCGAGGTGGCTCAGAGCCCATTCCAGTCGTTCCTGTGAATATTAAGCGGGTGGAATGTCTGTGCCTTAAAAATCGCCTGATAACTTGTTTCCTACTTGTGGAAGAGATGCATCTGTCTGTGGGAACTTAGCACACAGTCGTTCACCAACACCACTCATCTTGGAGTTATTGCCACATCCCCCATACAGGCCTGACCTCACTCCAAGCCAGTTCCAGAAGTTTGGGCCCTTAAAGGAGTTCCTGGGAGGCCAGCGTTTCAGATGTGAAGATCGGGCAGTCCGATCATGGCTCTGGCACACTGAGAAAACATTCGATCTTGATGGTATCCAGGCACTAGTGAAACACTCGGATAAGTGCATTAGTGTAGCAGGGAATTATATAGAGAAATACTAAGAGTTTTTACTCATAAATGTGTTCTTTTCTGCACAATCAAAAGTCCCCATTTGACTCGAACACCCCTTAAACATGAAATCTTCTTATTCTTTTAGCTTTAAGGTGAAACTGAAAAATAAGCTCACACGGTAGGCCAGTAGGTCATGTTGTCATGTTGTGTTGTCCAAATATTAACTAAGTAACCAATATGATTATAGTGTCTGTGACAATTCCGTCCATCTTTTATTTACACAAAAGCGCAGGTATGTCTGCTCATTTAGTTCATGTATGTATTTTTCCACAATAAACAGTTCACACAAATGACAATTTCTCTTTTTCCTCTTTCCCCATGTCTCTCTCTCTCTCTCTCTCTCTCAGTGTGACATGAAGGATATTGAGGATGAGTCTCAGAGATACTCTCTCTTCCTCGAGCTGCTGGAGTTAAGTCAAAAGTGGGAGGAGTTTCAGCACCTCATGCTCCTCCTGCAGGCGTGGCCACCTATGAGTGACACGAGCAGGTAAACAACTTTCAGACATGGAAAATGAAATTTTCCTACTAAATGTTTTTAATTATTTACATTTTAATTGATGTATTCTGATAGACATTGAGAGTCTAACGTAGTGGTTAGTTTTTAAAAGCTGTGCTATTAAATTGCAGTCGTTTTACTAGCAGCCCCTTTGGGTCGTACCATGTACTGTAGAGTTTGTGCATATGTGTCTGTACATGTTGAGGAAATGCTCTAAAAGAAGCTAAGACATGAAGGATCTGAAAAAAAAAAGATAGATTAAACTATAGATGGAAAAATTGTTTTTAGTTACAGATCAATGTTGTGTGTTTTTTTTTTTGTTTGGGCCAGAAGAAGCGGCCCTTTTCTTAGAATCACAGATGGTGCTATTAGCTTTGCTTTGTCATTACTGTCCCTTATGATATTTAACTCTCTGGCTTTCTTAGTCAGTCAATTTCTGTGAAACTGTTAGTGTAACGATTTTTCCAGGAACTAGTATGATGTGGAGTGCTTGGTTTGATTGCTGGCGTAATGTGCTAAATGGTTGAGTGTTGTTAAAACTTAAGTGGACTGCAGGCAGAAAGCAGAAAATGACCGAAATGTGCTGTAGTTAAGCCAAAGCTGGTATTTAAACCCAAAGAAAAAGTGCGCGAGAGTGTGTGAGAGAGAGAGTGTGCACATCATGGTCTCATGTGCCAGTCAAAAGAAGCAGTAAATTCTGCCTGGACACATCACTGAGCTTATTGAATTTGCGAGATTAAACGGACTGACTTGTATTTGAAATAGTCCTATTTACCGAAGCACTCCTTCCAGCCCCTTCCATTCATGTGGAAATCCTCGCTTCAGGCGGCCTGATGAAAATTCTCAGTTTCTCACAATTTACTGGGACATTGCAGTGGAAATGCCTTTTAATTTGTTAGAAATGGTTCACTTTAAATTCAACATTTGAAAGGAAACTTTAAGTTCTTTCGGTTTTTTAACAAACCTTAGACTTTAAAAACGTTTTAATCCTATCATACAGCATTAATAATTGATAGTGTCTTTGCAAATTGCTTGGTAGTAAATTTACTTTTAATTGATTTTATTGATGCAGTTTGTTACTGCCCTTATTTTAAGCTAGTTATTAACTAAATTATAAGCAATATTTAAATTCTAATCTAAAAGTGCTGGTTAGTTTAAATGTGTCAGAATTAGTTATTACACTTTAGTTTAATTTCATTCAAATGTGCTAGAACACTGTTTTAATTTAATTATAACGTGTTAGTACACTTTAGTTTAAATTCTTTCGTCCAATGTGTTAGTACACTTTGTTTAAGTTCAATAAAATGTGCTGCTGCACTTTAATTTCATTCAAATGTGCTAATAAACTAATTTCATAATAACATGTTAGTACACTTTAGTTTAATTTCATTATAATGTGCTAGTATACTTTAATTTCATATCATTAAAATATGATAAAAAAAACTATTTTAATTTCTTTATAACAGTACACATTAGTTTAATACCTTTATAATGTGCTAGTATGTTTTAGTTCATTAACATAATGGTTTAATTAATTTTAAATGTGTTAGTACGCTTTAGTTTCATTTCATTAAAATTTGTTTCACTAGTTTCTTTCACAACACAATATGCGAGAACACTAAAGTTTCATTTTATTACTGTATATTGTGCTAGCATTATGTAGTTTCATTTTATTAAACTGTTAGTACAGTACTGGCATGTACAGTACAGTGCTTTAGTTTAATTTCATTATAATTTGCTAGTACACTAGTTTAGTTTTATTTTAATGTGCTAGTACACTAGTTAACTTCATCATAATATGCCAGAACACTGTAGTTTAATTCCATTATAATGTGCTAGTATGCTTCAATTTCATTTAATTAAAATGTCAGAACATTATAATGCACTAATACTGTACACTAGTTTAAGTTTATTGTTATGTGCTAGTACACTGTAGTTTGTCATTGTAATTTGTTAGTTCACATAATATTTAGTTGTTTTTTTTTGTCATTTGCCAGTGCTGTTTATTTGTATCAGTATAACTTGTTAAGATTTTAGTAACATTTCAATGTAACTTTTATTGTGTTTGTTTGTACACTTTAGTTTAAATCAGTATTATGTGCTTATACAGTTTGGTTAAATTTCAATATAATTTTCTAGTACTACAGTTAAATGTCTTCGTTTTAACCCATTTAGATTCAATTAATTGCAATTTTCTGCTTCACCTTAATTTGAATTATATTCTAAACTGCTAGTATACTTTTAGGTTACTTTCCCTAAAATGTATCAGTGCACTTTAAATCTATTTAGTACCAGCGTTAGTACCCATTGTTGAGGGTTGCAGAGTTTGTAGAATTAGTCAAAGGTTAAAGCTAAAAATAAGCTGATCAGCTTTAATGTAATCACTGATGATGATTTCAGGTTGAATCCCATGTACAGAACGTTTGCCTTTCTGTACAGTAGAACTCTCTGTCTAATTTATTAATACAGTATGGGTATTTTACACGCCCTCATGCCGGACTGCTCCGGATAAGTTTGCTTTAACGACCCGTGTTTTATCTTATAGTGGCATTCCACATTACATCATTAATTAATGCCATGTAAACAGGAAGAATAAACATAAAAGCAATCTGTCCATACATCTGTGAAGATCAGCTTTCAAGTGTTACATACCTTTTTGGAGTAACCCATGCTGTATCCCACGTTTGTTTGTGTTTCGTGAGGATTTGGGCCCTTTGTAGGGGCATTACAATCGTTTCTGTGTCTTCCGCATAGTCCGCATAATCAAATATGGTAAATTATGATGTTGATTGGCTCTGTGGAGTGTCACGTATAGCCACGCCCAATTTGAGGGCAAAAGTGCTGTAATCGTCCCAAAAAAAGCGCTGGCTGCCGTGAGGTAATCTGGCACAAAACTGTCTCTTCTACTCAACATTTCAATTGAATTTATGGTGCAGATTTAACTTCAGGCGAATATCGAAGGACTGGCATAGGAGTTTCATAACATTCTTTCGAGACAGTTTTGTGTGATGCTGTGACGATATCGGCCAGGACAGACATACGGACGTACAGACAGAAATGTTTCTGAGACTGGTTTCGTGTCCTCCAATCTATGAAACATAAGGATATCATTGAAAGAGCCAAAATGTAGAGACAAAACCTTTCTTTTATTTATATAGATAGTTCACTTTAGTCTCAACAAAGTAAGTGTCAACATCAATTTATTTTAACATAAATTATTGAGTAATAAATTATTCACAGCCAGCACTCAGCATTTCCTAAATTAGACCATCACATTTTAATTAAATTATTCAGTGGACTGTAAAATAAAATAAAATCATGAGGTCCAAACCGTGAAGAAGGCTGCAGCTCCACTTCAGTCGTTTTAACTGTATTAACTGCCAGATGTGCAGGTGTGAGCTGTAAGGCATTGGATAATTTAGACGTGAGAAAATTCAGAAAGTGTCTTAATTAACGGTTTGTTTCACATGCACCATCTATGATATAGCATCTGTAATATAGCAACCAACGAAAGATTGCAATAAGTAAGCAATGGTAATCACACACCTTAACTAATAACATTTGCTCAGCCTTAGACTCATAGACCAACTTTTGATATGTCTCACACATCTTGATACGGAATTTTATTTCAATCTTCTTTGCGAAAATGCGGCAGATCTATCATATTGTAATGGGATCTTTTGTGCTCAGCCCTCTTTACGTCTGGGCACATGTTTTTGATTTAGAATTTAGACCTCGGCTCTGACTGGATCATTCCAAAGCATTGATCTTCTTCCTCTGAAGTCATTTCTTTGTTGACTTGAATTTGTACTTTGGGTCGTTATTGTGCTGGAAGGTGAAATTTATCTTCATCTTCATCTGTCCAGCAGAGGCCTGCAGGTTTTGTGCCAAAATAGATCAGTATTTGGAGCAATCCATGATTCTGTCTGTGTTGACTACAGCTCCCGTCCCAGCTGAACAGTTTTTAGGAATACGTTTTAAGAAATGTTTGCACAAAAACAATAATATGGTTTAGCTAGATATTCAGACTGCACTAATGTTTGGGCTGAACTCCAATAGAACTCTGTGTCTGCTGAAAACCAAGTACTGCTCATCAGCAGGCTAATATCATGCCTAGAGTAAAGCATGGTGGTGGAAGCATAATGAGGTTGATTCTCAGGGTTTTCAGGGTTGCTTCTCAGCGAAGATCAAATTGGGGGAACACCTGCTTCAAATCAGACATGAGATCAGATTGGGGGTAAAGGTTCACCCTTCAGCAGGTCGCCTCAAAGCATTAACCCGAGCAATCAGTCAAACAGAGCAAACGGTCTGAATTGAACTAAAATCTGCAGCGATCCAAAACCCATAAGAAAAAGCCGAGCGCTTGTGTGTGTACACGTGAATGCGAGTAAGACGGATATTATATTCTCTAATATTTCTCACAGGTATCTGTAATAACATTTTCTACAAATGAACTTCATTACAAAATGAAACCTTCTCCTTTCCCAGCGGTGGTGTACACTTTTCACGCGAGCGTATTAAATAAAATAAACCGAGTAAAAAAATATGAGAAGTGCTGCTTAAAGAACGGAACGGAATGGAAAAAAAATTATTAAAGACGGGAAATTATTTTGATACTTTTCCGATTAAATGGAGACAGAGACGCCCACGCGCAAGGCCGACGCGAACAAAAGGCGAGTGTGCGCGGCTTTGTGTGAGGACGTCCTCAGTGTGGATGAAACGAGAAGTGAACAGAGAGTAATAAGGGTTTCTACCCACCCTCGCAATTTCTGCATACACACGTCACTTGCTTTTAATGTCCTTGCTCATGTGGGCGTTTGCATAAACACTTAGAATTTTTTTCCCAATGCCTCTTTAGATTGTGTTTCTTTTGTGTGCTCACAGCGCGCATAGTTTTATACATACGTTCCATATACACCTCACCTTCTCTCCCCTATGTCATTTCATAGCCAGATTAATAAAAACAGTAATAATTACAGTGTGACTTTTGCAACATGTCTACAGACAGGAGTCAGAGCAGAACCCATGGGTGTGTGTGACATCAGCCGTGCTCACGCACTGCTCTACTGGGATGAACATCAGCGTCGGAAGTGAGATTCTCACCATGTGCCGCTCACTTTACACAACCAAGCACAAGCTCAATCCTCAGGTACATAGTTTTGTTTGTGTGTGTGTGGTTGTGTATGTGTGTTGGTGTGTATGTACTAGCATAATGTGTGTTAAACTGGATGAATTCACTGATGGCAGCAAATTTCTTTGCAGCCGTGTGTTTTCATAATTAATCAGTGCATCCATGTGAAGTAGGGTTGTGTAATGATGGAAGTAAAAAGAATGAAAGAGAAAGGCATAATGTAAATAAAATAAGGTTTAGACCACAATTTAGGGATGTTTTTTTAAGTCGGTTATATACACGCAAGCTACACTGCCTGGCTTAATTATTTATTTTTTTAAATCGGCCACTCTACTGTTCAGGCATCTTTAGATTACAGCACACACTGTGGTTTCAGTTCATGTGTGAAAATGATTCCTTATGCTCCTTGAACCCCTCTCACAATCTGAGTCCTGGTATAATATGCCTCTTCCATCGGGGAAGAAAAACTCCAAATTGCCACATAACATCGTTCAAGCCTAGACCTGACCCCAGATCATAACCCCGCCTCCAGAGGCTTGGACAGTGGCATCTATGAATGATGGTACATCGCTTCATGCGCTTCCCTCCTCCCCCCCGACACACCCATCATCACTCTGGAATAGCCTCGATCTGGATTCATCACCTCACATGACCTTTTTCCATCAGTCTCATGTCCAATATTTATGCTCCCTAGCAAATTGATGTCTATTTCTGACTTGTGATGTTCTTACGGACACACAGCACTTTAGTCCCAATCCTGTGAGTTATCATCATATTGTGTGTGTAGAAATGGTCATAGTTTTATTCATTAAAAAATAGCCCTGATTTTTACTGACTTATTTTTATGATGCAGCTTCACCAAGCGATAAAGTGATTCTGATCATGTTGATTGAGGATTAGTGTTGTTCTGCAAAGTTGGTGCTTCAGCACAGCCCTTAATAATCTGCTGGACAGTTCTTAACCCCATATGTAATCATTTCAGCAGTCTCCTTAGTTGTTATCTTTGCTTGGTGTACTGTATGTATTTAATTTAATTTAACTTTTTTTTTTTTTTGTCCAGGCAATTTATTATGTTTTATTTTATTTATTATATTTTTCAAGTTTTTTATTTGATTTCACCTTTTGTGTGTGTGTGTGTGTGTGTGTGTCCAGGCAATGCATCACAAACCGAGATCTTTAGTCTATACTATATGTACTGTATGTATACTGTATACATTACCGCTCAAAAGATTGGGATCACAAATCTCTTTTGTTTATTGATTCATTCTCTACATTCTACAACAATACTGAGGATTTCAAAACTATGGAATTAGGTAATTATGTAACAACAACAACAGTCAGGTTTTTTTTATTTTTGATCAGCTGTTCTGGAATAGTTCTTGTATGAACAGTATTGTGTCAAGTGCATTTGCAAAACCCATCAAGCACCATGATGTAACTGGTTCTCATGAAGACCATCCCAGGAAAGAAAGGCCAAAAGTTCATTTAGAGTTCCCAGCCTCAGAAATCACCAATTAACAAACAGCACATAGTAGAGCATAAAGTAGCAGACATACCTCCATATCAACGCTCTCTCTCTCTTTCTCTGTCGCAGTGCATTGGACACATCTCATCTCTGCTGTTAAAGAATGGACTCAAACTCGCAGCATTAAAGCTTATGGCTGAGAGCAAAGACGAGCAGCTTCTCGCACTGACTCTGGATCAGATCGGAAGCATCACCTCCGTAAGTCCTTCTTTGTGTCTTTTGACCTCTGTGCAGGTAGTTACTTTGCAGCCATGGCCTACTTTGCTCAGCTCAGACTGACATTCAAGCATTTGATTATCCTCCTACTTGCTTCCTCGAGCGATGGATGCGCGCGTGTGTGTGTAATAAACACGTTATTATGAGAATGGCCCAGCTCCACATTAGTCAGGATGACACACTGTTTATGAGCTCCATGACCTCAGTGCCGGAGATGGGAGGAAATTTGAGCATGGAAGTGAGGTGAACAAGGTCCTGGACGCACTTATCTTTGACTTGTCAGTGCATAAATAAGCAGCTGTATCTGTTCAGCATTGAATAATGTACCTCTAAAGCACTGCAGCATGCTGCATTTTTTATTTATTTTATTTATTTATTTATTTAAAGCAAACTCAAGCATTTTGATAAAATGTAAATGAAATCGCAGTGCAGCGCTCCTGCGTTCACATTCGGGCAGAGTAAATCACACCCGGGCCTGCCGTGATAGGAAAGTAACTAATGACAAAACGGCGTGATGAGAAGTGTTATATTCACATACCACATGAAAAGGCTAGCACTAAACTTTTCTACGTGATTTACATGATGTTTCTACTACACTATGTCATGTTGCAAAGCACTGACACTGGAGACTGGAAAATCTTTTTTTGTTTCTTTCTTTTTTTATTTCATATTATGTCTCAACCTCCCGTGTTTATTATTTAAGTGTATAAACCACACCCTCTTCACACAAGCAGCTCGGCATTACACCCGTCGGTGTGTAGTAACTTACCCCTTGTTCATGGTATTGTCCTGAGATCAGATCCGTGATTGCGGCTGCTATCCTCTAAAGCTGGCTATTCTCCCACTAAGTGTAAACCAGATTAAAGCTAGTTGAGCCCTCCCTGGCATAATTTCAAGCCTGCAGCTGGAATAATGATTGGCTTAATCCAGACCCATGAGTATGCCCAGACTTTACACGAAGCAGCACTGTCTTGCACGCTCGCCGGAAACGGGGTTAATCTGGGACTTTCAAGGTCACAGCAACGAGGAGAAGATGAAGAAATAAGATGCGTCGAGTAGACATGGATTTTATCGGAAGGTTGTAGACTTTAGTTCTCGGGTGCAGTGCAGTGATCGACTCGATGCTGGTGTGCTTGTGTGCATGGTGTATGTTTGTTGCTTTCCCGATATATCTGTAAGTGATAGACTGTTCTTTTAGATAGAATAAATCAGGCTTCTTGTGTTCTTTGATACGTGTGAGAGGAATGCCCCCGCACACACAACCTCCTGTTTTTTCATTGATTTAATGGTACTTTCTGTATTTGCAACTTCTCAAACCCCATGGCATTTATCTAACGCCAGCATCAATCATAGCGGCATAAAAACAGGTTCAAACAGGTCAGTATGGTCTTTTTCGTTATCTTTGCAGCTAAAGGCAACAGTGTTCGCTCTTATTGACCATTAGGAATGTCTCATGATACGCCGAGCAGCATTGTATACTCTTGTTCTAATAGTCAGATAATAATACAAGTCAAAGTTGATTCAAGTCAAACCGGGACTTGTTGTGCCATTTCTGGTGAATGAAGGCATGCAACTGATTGACATTTATACAGGACTTACTGTATATTAATGAGAATATTAGCTGCGGTAGAACATTTGAATGGTTCAAACATTTTATTACCACTGTGGTCTTTCCCATGAATATTCAGAGAGCGGAGCGGCCAATCCTAGAAAATTTATAACTTCTGGCGATTTAAAGCAGACATGTTTGGGCCATTAAAGGAGTTCCTGGGAGGCCAGCGTTTCAGACAGGCAAGTCCGATCGTGGCTTCGGCGTACTGAGGAAACTTTCTACCTTCTGTAGATCGTGTCCAAGCACTAGTGAAACGCATTATTGTAGCAGGGGATTATGTAGAGAAATAATGGTAGTTTTTACTCTGATAGCTGTGTTCTAATATCCTGATGTCCGATGAGGTAATATGCTCTGGTCCCATCCCAATGAGACGTGGTGACATAACTTATAGCAGGTTATGGTCGCTGAACTGCTGGATGTCCAGGTGGTGCTCCGAAAACAACGTGGGCTTCATAGATAATTGGAAGACCTTTGAGGGCAAAGCTGGC
>JAQMYJ010000012.1:29904934-29927986 GCA_030014305.1 Clarias laeviceps | reverse complement strand
AACATACCAGTTCACCATAATACTCTACGTCCATGAGTCCCCCAGATCTGCTCCTTTACCTAAGGCAAATCTACTTACAAAAATGCTTGGCTAAATAAATAGGTTTTTAGCCTAGACTTAAACAATGAGAGTCCCAAACATTAATTGGAATACTATTCCATAACTTTGGGGCTTTGTAGGAAAAAGTTCTGCCCCCTGCTGTAGTTTTCATAATACATGGTACTGACAAGCAGCCTGCATCCTTAGATTGAAGTAGGCGTGGCGGATCGTAAGACACTAGCAGTTCACTCTGATACTGCGGCGTGAGACCATTTTATGCTTTATTCGGCAAAAGTAGTATTTTAAAATTAAGCGAAATTTCACAGGGAGCCAGTGCTCATATCATCTGGTTCTAGTGAGGACTCTCGCTGCTGCAATATAGACTAACTGAAGCTTTCTTGAACGACCAGACAGTATGGCGTTACAATAGTCCAAAAAGTATGAACTCATTTTTCTGCATCGTTTAGTGACGATATATTAATTATCTTGACAATATTTCTGAGGTGAAAGTATGCTATCCTGGTAATCTTTTCTACATGTGCTTCAAATGAAAGACTGGAATCTAGAATCACACCAAGGTCTTTTACTGTTGCACTTGATGCAACTAAAAGGCCATCTAAAGTTATAATGTGATCAAAAAGCTTGCTTCTAACTGCATGTGGTCTTATGACTAAAACTTCTGTCTTGTCAGGATTAAGCAGAAGGAAGTTAATTAACATCCAGTCTCTTATGTCCTTCAAACATTGCTCAACTTTATTAGGCTGGTGTAACGGGTTTGACCCTTTTTTGCACAGGTGGCACCATAAAGCACGGACACGCGGCAAGGTCTTATGGGAAAAAGGGTAATTTATTTTAGAAAAATAAGCAAGGAAATGGTTTAAAGGAGGGAGGAAGGAAAAAAGGAACCAATGGGAGGGCCAGCTCTCTCTGTGGGTGCGGCCTCAGACGGGAGTCTGTAACGTCCGGCGGTTGGACGGCTTTCCCCGGCTGGGATCAGGGGCCGTGACATGTACCTCCTAGCGGCCTTTTCCTCCTCGGCTGCGGGGTCACGAAATCTATCTCCATTCGAGAGTTAAAGAGCCGCGGGAGCTCCGGCAGTGAGCTCACGGCTGTCCATGCTGCAGGGATCAAAGGCCGGAAATCTAATTACCGGAGATGGCTCACCAGCCGTGCCTATTTCCATGGCCCTGCCCCTTCGCACACCTGCAGAAGGGGAGGCCGCCTAGCTAGTGAACTTCGGAGTGAGCGAGGAGCGATATTAAATTTGGGCGCACGCCCATCACAGGCGCACACTGTAACACTGGTTTTTCCTCATCAGGTTTTGCTGAGAAATATAACTGTGTCATCAGCATAACAAATAAAACTAATACCATGCTTACGAATTATGTTGCCCAGAGGAAGCATGTAAAGAGAAAATTAGCTCTTGCTATAGTGTGTGAACAAGCACATTAATAGAAGTTTATAATGATTATGGAAAACATCAGATTCAAGAATTCAACAGCATTGTGGTATTAAAAATGAATGCCATATTTAAAACAACTGGCATCATTCTGCTTACACCATAAAACAGTCACAATTGCTGGTGTAATTAGTTATCTGTGCTAGTAGTTAACACACCAAGAAGCAAAAAAGCATGGTAAAATATTCTTATTCCAAAATGCTTTGCTAGCCCCCTGTCACATTGAGCCACGTTCTCACTTTGTCCTCCAAATAAGCGGGTGAACGCAGTAAGAATTTGGCAGAAACGCAGTAGAAACTGGTAGGACGTATCGTCTGCCTTAGGATGGAGCTGGACATTTCCAAAAGAACCGTGGTGAGCATTTGGACGAAGCAAGGTACAGAAAGAAATGAATAACCACATAGTATTGATGGTATTGACCAGTTAACGGCATAACTAACTAAGTCTTAGTGACTTCATTGACGTACTATAAGCATGACGACGTTCTGACTGAGTTATCATTAGGATGTCACTGCGTCAGTGGAGTTCTTACATCACCCTTTTCAGGCTTGTTCTGTGCTCTTATTATGGTAGGTCCATGCCATGTTGTAGAAGACCGCTGTAAGTTCATCTTATGTTCTTCTAGTTCTTACCTCACACTATCACCAAGGTTCTTACCTCACGCCAACATACCGGGTTCAGTGACAACATAGTAAACACGTGGTAAGCCCCTGGTAAGGGCATAGTGCCATTTGATCCGACTTGTTAATAATGTGGTTCCACCTGATTGGACCTGGTGAGTGCTCGATTGTGTGCATGATAGCAGAGCTGCCATCTTTCCGCATTGAGCATGAGACTCACGCAATCACTCATCTTCACACACACTCACACCACATTTCCCATTTCTCATGCTTTCATATTCAAAGCAATTGTCTAGGGAAGAAGGAAGCAAAATCATTGAGCTCCAACCTCCTTCTGACAAGTCAGCTATCATCAGCATTCATTTTAAAGTCAAACCACTAGATTGTTCCCTAAAGCCATCAATACACAGATGTAATGCGGCTAAAGCTCACCAGCATGAAGCTCCACCACTTTTTTTTATCTCCAAATAAAGAGAAATAATATTCGTGTAATCCAGTTGAAATTAACATTCATTTACAGCTGCGTGAAAGCGTCAATCAAACCCAGAAGACGGGATAATAATTAGAACAGTCATAACAGCGCAGAACAGATCAACAATCTAATAAAATAAATTGACATTCGAATGCATTTATGGACTGCAGCAAAGTTGGAACACACCAGCTGGAGCATAGAAAGAGTGAGTGAGGGCAGTGACGTAGTGTTATCCAAAGAGGGAAATCCATCTTTATATTCAATTCAATTCAGTTTTATTTATATAGTGCTTTTAGCAATGGTCATTCTCGCCAAGCAGCTTCACAGAATTAAAAGTATGAGTATGAAATATGAGAAAATGGGTATAAATTTAAATGATCAGATTGTCCCTGATCAGCAAGATGTGGGCGACGGTGGAAAGGAAAAAGTCCCAGATATGGCAATAGGAAGAAACCTTGAGAGGAACCAGACTCAACAGGGAACCCATCCTCATTTGGGTGACAACGGATAGCAGGGATTGATCTGCAGTCATACTGTGTGTTAACGAGATATTTTGCTTTGCCACCACATTTCCTTCCGCGACCGGCAGAACTACTGTAACTAACAGCGACTGGCGGAGCTGATCACCAAAAGTTAGCAACTGACACGACACGGGTGTACCATCATTTGTTCCATACAGCAGTAGTGTTGGAGAGGAATTTGGGATTCAGCCTTGTGTTAGAAGCTAGTTAGCTTTGTAGCCCTACAGTAAATAAAGAGGCATTAGGGAACGACTTGGCAGCATTTATTAAAGAGACGAAGTGTTGTTTTAGATGACATAACATTATCTGATGTGTTTCCTTACTGAAAGTGCTTCTGTGATTGGTTTTGAATGTGGGTTTTCAGCAGGCAGCGGCTCTCGATTCAGTACTGCGGACAGCACCGGCCTACTTTAACCCATACTGCAACCGCCAGTTAGTCTACTTAACGACTGTGACGCAGAGTGATACTGTACATATAAATAAAGTGCTGTTACAGTGCTGTTACAGTCTATTATCACCACATGCGGAATGCCTCTCATCCAATCAAATTACTCTGTTGGCACCGACTGTTGTCTGATTGCTTGTTAAATCAGTAACGCTGATGATGCTGTATATAGTGCAATAGCTCGCTGTTGGGAAGAGGAAAATATCCATCAGTCAGTGTTTTTCATACTGTTGAAAGATGTCCAAAAAAGCCCTACATGACTCTCTCTGGCACATTTCTATTTCTTCAGTGGAGAGTCCGTCAGTCAGAGTCGCTGACTATCAAAAAAATTCAACAGGATGTCACGATAGCAAATACATACGGGACTCGCAACTGTTTAAGGCACAGGCGAGCGACGTTAACGTGTCAACGTGTTCGAAATTCTCCCGTGTGTGATATCAGGTGGAAAAAGCAGCAGCTCGGTACCCGTTCAATCAAAACAGACATATTAGTTCACATGATTGGATGCTCGGCACTCTGAAAAGCAAGATCAGCAATGTGTCTGCACTGGGGCTTCACCGAGTATCTGATGTTCGCTCTTCCAGAGCTGCTCCTAATGAACTTGTGTCCTATTGAATGGAGAAGTAAACACGCTGCATTGTTTTCCCTGATAAGCTTGTTTTTCATTACAATTATCACAAGTAATCCTTAGTAATTATGAAAAGGGTGTCGTCACATTTCATCTCATCTCAAGTACAATAGTAATGTTTTCGTTGCTGAGGGTTGTTCATATGTGCACATTGAAGCCGTACACATGAAGAGCCCTAACGTATGGCTCAGAATTAGAAATGCCCTGATTTGATGGGACAGGACGCTCATAAAAAGCAAATTGCCTCATGTCAAAGTGATTAATGAGTCATGTGGGAACGAGTCGAGCAGTCAGTGGTTTGCGCTGATATGTATGTGTGCATGAGCACGCGTGTGTATCATCCCATGAGATGAGATGAAGCTGAGGGCTAACGATGAAAGCTGCGGCAGCCAGGAACACCCTCGTATGTCAACCACATTTCCTTTCGGTGGAGATGCCTGTCCTGTCTCTCTCTCTCTCTCTCTCTCTCTCTTTCTCTCTAACGCACACATTCTCTCATTTTTCCAAGGATAGGTCTGTCTAAAGATGACAGGCCTCATCTGTTTGTACCAGGCCCCTCTCGCTCTCTCTTTTCCTCATCACAGCTTCACTGGCATGACCATATTTAGTTGCCACTGGTATGCCAAAGCATCACTGACATGCCAAACTCTTACTAGATTATAAGAAATGCCGTATACAGTATGGATATACTAGGGGTGTTCAAGTCAAACTGGGACTTTTGATTGTGCGGAATAACAGAACTCTCACAGCTATGAGAGTAAAAACAACCTTTATTTCTCTCTATAATCACCTGCTACACTAATGCACTTATCCCAGTGTTTCACTATTGCTTGGATACCGTCAAAGTTTTCTCAGTACGCTGGAGCCACAATAGAACAGCTTGCTTGACGTCTGAAACGCTGGCCTCCCAGGAACTCCTTTCATGGCCCAAACATGTGGAAATGGATTGGAACGGGTTCAGGACTGTACAGGGATGTGTCAATAACTCCCAGTCGAGTTCCTGTAATGTGCAAGTGATGTTTGTGAATGATAGTGTGTACAGTTCCCACAGACAGATGCATCTCTTCAGCAAGTTGGCAACAAGTTATCTGACGATTTTCAAGGATCAAGGATATTCATGGAAATGACTGCAGTGGGCTGCTCAGCGAGATCGTCTTTCACAGACGTACGATCTTCTTTAAAACGTTTGCACCATTCAGGTGTTTGACTGCAGCTAAGAGTTTCATTCTACTGTGTTTGAAGACTTCTGTAAATGTCAGTCGGTTTTCACGCCTTTATCTGTGATGTCTCGGTTTGTGTGTATGCACATAGTCCGGAATGGTACGATTGCTCATTTATGCGGTCAATCATGTGGCAGAGACAAAATGCACAATGTTCTGATGGAGAAACGTGGTTACATCCAACACCCGAATAGAGAAATGTGTGTTTGTTGCTACAAGATTCCCGGCTGATCTTCTGGGAATTTCCGCACAGCACATTACACAGAATGGCACGACAAACAAAAAGCATCCCGTGTGTTCGTAGAGTCTGCAGGCTGAAACACCCCGTGTCCCAAATATACCGAAATACACTGTTCAACTGCGGTGAGCAGAAAAGCACTGAACGGACCACACTGAAATTACTTTTGCAGCTGCCATACAACGTTTGGTCCATTAAGACCTGGACACCAGAAGGCAAAAAGAGGAGAACTGGGGAACCATCCAGGTAACTACCATTTGGACAAATTGTGGTCAGAGAAACACTATAGGATCCCAAGAAACAGAGGATACTTTACCAGCCCAGTCCATAACAACTCCTTACACAGCTCATACGTCAAAAATTTGTATGGGTGAACGTGTCGTACTTCATTGCACTGTCCTGTCTGTTGTCTGATGTCCCGTCTTCCTGTCAGAATTGGGAAGCTTTTCATGTATTCCATGAAAATGGTTCTCCTCACTTCTGTTTCTTTTCTTATTCCTCTGTGTCCATTGGCGGACCGTATTCATACTTATACTTTTCAGTGGTTTAAATAATCAGTTGTCACTTGTGAGGCACTGTGACTCTCTCGCTCGCTTGCCTGCTCTCTCTCGCTCTCTCTCTCTCTCTCTCTCTCACCCTTTGTTTTTTTTATTACTTTTCCCTCTCTCTCTCTCTCTCTCTCTCTGTCTCACCCTTTCTTTTATTTATTACTTTTCCCTTTCTATCTCTCTCTCTTAGGCATCTGTGTGAAGACAGAACAAGCCCGGTGTCTTTAGTCCTACAGGAACCATCTGTCAAAGACGAGCAGGCTTGGAGGCAAATGCAGGGTTCAGTTTATTGAACAAACCGGGGCAGACCAAGCAAAAGGCCAAAGCAATTATTAAAAGCAGAAGGCAGGCAGAGGGGCAGGCTGGGACTAGGCGCAGGCGGAAACGACAAGATTAGCAATGTCACTGGCAAATGCAGGAGCGAGACTTTGTGAAGATGAGGTTAGTGTTTGGGTTATTTAAGGAGAGTGTGTGTGAGATTGGGAACAAGTGCCTGGGGATATGCTGTTTGTGAGGGTTGTGATCGGTCATGGAGTGTTGTTTGTAGTTCGCTGGCTGGGAGGTGATTGTGGGAAATGTGGTTTATGTTTTTAGGCGAAATGTAAACATGAGCAGTTGATAGAAGGATAGTGTTTAGCCTTAATTTAAAGTTTTAAAATAAAATAATTTAGACGTCTATATTTAAGAGCGCCATCCTACAAAGTTAGTAGTTTAGTCTGATTACAGTCTACCATACATTTAGAGCACGGTGGCTCTGGCCCCCTTGGGGCATGACTGCACAAGACCCCTGGGGTGTGCTGTAGTGTCCGGAGCCAGGATTTCAGCAGCAGTTCCTTTGGGTGCTGTGGGTTGTGGGACGGGGCCGCCATGGGTATGATTTGATGGTCCGGCGCATCCCATGCATGCTCAGTTAGATTGGGATCTGGTGATTCTGGAGGACGCATAGGCATCCTTAAGGTCTTTGGCCGCTGGGCCCTATGGGCAGCTAACTGATTTGGACTTGGTGTTCTGGTGCCTTTCTGTCATGTTTAGTATCGACTTTTCTACTGTAGTGATTTTTGGTACATCGGCTTTTGGGATCTGACAGACATGAGTGAGCCTTGGGTGCCCATGATCTTGTCACCAGTTTGCAGGTGTTGATCATTGTTGTTGACTTGTCCGTGGCATTGCAGTTATGTCTGATTGGTGTATGTTGGATGACCATCTTCATCCTCCTACAGTAGCATCGTAATTCCCCCTTCAGTGGACTGCTGGAGTGTGAACTAGCCAGGCTAAATGAAGGAGGTGGCAATCAGTGGGAACTGGTAAAGGAACTCCATGCTCCATGTCTTCTACTTGAGCCACTTTTTGGATGTATAAGGGTGAGTCAAAAATTATCCGAACTAGAAGGTATTTTAATTACTTTTTTGAAAATACAGATACATCATGGAGGAGAGTGGTGTGATGTCTCGTGACTTAGTGTTACCGACTCGAAATTGATTCTTTTCTTTTAAGCACATACCATGACGTTTTTCATTTCTTTTATATCACAGAAATGTACCAACAATTACATATGTTTTAATTTACTAGAAAATTAAATGTTATAGTTTACCCTTTTTTAAATAAATTATTATAAAACAGTTCTGTTTAATGAATAATTTTTGAATGAATTTAGTAATACCGAGGTGCAGCTTGACATGTTATAATCTGTAGAAACCAAACACCCCTGTCCTGACATCTTTATCAGGACCAGTTTTACCTTTAGTTATTACAAAGCGCCGATCTCAGATCCCGTCCATTCATCCATCTATCCAGTGATCAGGCCGTTACTTACTGTACACCACTTATCTTGTGCAGGGTCACGGGGGCCTGCAGCCTATCGAACTCATCGCACTTCATGTGAACACACACACACCCACTCATACGCTACAGACAATTTGGAATCGCCGATCGACCTACAACTCATGACTTTGGACTGTGATAGGAAACCTATTAAGCACGAACATGAGATTTGAATCTTGAACCGTAGAGGTGCGAGGTGACAGTGTAAACTCTGAGTCAGGTCACCTCTGAGACTTAAATGTTAAATACACATCTCAGTACTGAAAGCTTTTCATCATGATGAATGAGAACACACATCATGATGATCTATACAGGAACGCTCCCTTAAAACACACAAATCAGGACTTAAGAGTCTTTTCATCTGTGTTTTTTCCTTCTTTACTATCGCTGTAATCTTTGTCAGCGTCAGTCTCTTTCTGTCTCCCTGTCACTCTCTCTCTTTCTCTCTATGTTCCTCTCGCTTTGTATCTGTCAGCTTCCCTGTTTCTCGTACTCTGTGTCCGTCTCTGCCTGTTTTCATCATGATTTGTCCTTCGTCATTTCTCTGTGTGCATGTTCATGCATGTATTTATCATTTTGCTCCTCCCCTTTCTCTTTCTCTCTCTCTCTCTCTGTCTATCTTTCTGTATTTCGCTCAATTCCCCTCTCTTTCTCGCTCTGTCTTTTCCTGTTGCTCTGCTGCAGTTGTTTGCATTAATGAAATCACAGACCGGTGCCGGGCCGAAAGAGCTTTATGATTTAAATGATAAAAGAAAGGCGTGCATACATCATTTATGAGTCACCAAACGCTCTGTCGTTGCAAATCCGCCTCACGCTGGAACAGTCGCTACATCTGATGCATTTTTAATGGGCCTATTCCCGCATTACACGCACACACATAGACACACAGACACACGTGTGTGTGTGTGTGTATATATCAGCAGATATTAGAGATCATTATGCGTGTTTGTAAATAGGCTACAGTGATGAGGCCAGCTGTTTTGTCGGCGTGGGGGTGTGTGACCGGAAAACTAGATATTTGTAAACTCATCCACTGCGTGCTTATATGCATTCAAGCCTACTGATACACTTGGCTAGTCGCGTTCATGCTTGTGCGCAAACACGTTTCCTCGTCCCATCGCCCCACGAGCTCTGAAGCATCTTACTCTGGATCAGTGCATTTCCCTTTTCTAAAATGACTTCCTGATGTATGAAATAGCTTTTACACTGGGATCATAAATCCTGCATTTTTATATTAATGCGTAATTTGAACGGATAAAGTTTGCTGAATGAACGAGAAAGGGAACGCAGTATAAGCTAAGCAGCATTAAAACCCTTTTCTCGGCTCTCCCATCGGTTCCGCCGCTGCTCCTCAATAGTCACAGCTGTCCAAACTTCTGCATTTGTGGGCTTTGTGATGTGCATCACGCAGGCCCTCGTCAAACGCTGGAGGATGATGAATCAGCTCAGACATTCACACACAAACTTTATCTTGCCTTATCAACCAGAGTGGCAGACTGTGAAAGCAGGAGACAGATTACCTCCAACCGAGCACAGTACGCAACGCAAAGACTGCAAAATCCTGCAAATGGGAAAGTTTATAAATGTCCTTATCAGAGTTGTTCGTCTTAGGCAAGGTCAAATCCCCCAGCTTGGGTTTAGGCGCTCGGTTCTGCAGGGTGTACACGGTATGAAAGTTTTGGCGATGATATTAAACCATCCTGAATTATGTATTTGTTACTTAAAGTAAAGATTAGACAAGTAAGATGGTTATAAAAACCTTGGCACCTACATTTCAGGTAGTACATCATCTCTGGTGCATCAGCCCGATGATAAAGAGGATGTGAAATAATGACGGCCTGGATTTGAAACATATACTCACAATGTTAGTACGTTCCAAGTGTCCCATCACTACCTGAAGAACCATCTCCATCCATCATTAGCTCAAGTCAGGATTGTTAGATCATTGGCTCTGAAAGTTTTTTTGCAGCCCCTTTTACCATTATCGGTGTGTTTGCAGTGAGAATGTATGCATCATCTACAGGAGGCAGGATCATATCTGGGTTTTTCCACCCCAAACCACTGCAACCAAAGTGGAAGCACACAATGGTCAAAATGGTCTCTGTACGCTGTATCTTTACAGTTTCCCGTCACTAAAACTAAGAAAACCCAAACGTGTTCATTGCCGCAAAGCCAGACCCATGGTGTGTTAAGGTTGGAGTGGAAGAACTTGAGTGTCCTCCACAGAGCCCTGACTGAATTCAACCTCACTGACTTTGGGATGAACTGGAACTGGATCAGCCTCGACCTCCCGACATCAGTGGCAGAGCTCAGTAATGCTGCTGTAGCTGAACCGAAGGAACACAAATCCTCACAGCCATGCTCCAAATCTAGGAGAAAGCCTTCCCAGAAATGTGGAATGGGATGCTGGGGGAAAAAAAAACATGCTATGGTCAGGTATTCGCTAATTTTTGACCAAACATAGTCCTTTTTATCTGTCCAGGTGGAATGTGTTGAATGCGGTTGATGAATCCAGACTGAGCTTCATTTAATTATCAACTTTCTCACCTGGAATTTTCTTACATCTTCCATATTTACTGTTTTTGTCATGTGGAACTTCATAACCACCACACAGTTTGTGTCACGTTTGTTATTTTAGTTAATGTGAACACAAACAAAGAACTCATGTAAGGGGAGCTCTTTAGCAGCTTCTACAATTTCAGAGAAAACTAAGTAACCTCTTCATGATTTGAGATGTTTCTAAATGCTTTAGTGGCAAAACCAGTTTTGGTTTTGGAGTCAAAGCAGTGAATCAGTTTACAACTAGTCAAGCTGCTGATGACGGCGATGACGTGGTGATGACAATGATGACTGATGTGATGATGCAATGAATATGATAACTGTCACCATGATCACAGTGATGTCTCTGATGGTGATGACAACACTGACAGTGGTGACATGATGGTGATAACATTGATGATTGTACTGATGATGATGATAAGGATGTTGGCAATGGCTATGATGAAAATAATGACAGAAATCACAGTGATGTCTGCGATGGTGATGATGACGGCAATGACGGTGGTGACATGAGGATGTTGATGAGGATTTTGATCATTGTGATGTCAGTGATGACCTTGATATTGACTATGAGGGTGATAGAATTGATTGCCCTGATGCCTGTGATCATAATGTGATAACAATGGTGACAACGATGAGAGTGACAATATCGATGATGTCAGTGATATTGACAATGATAATGACGATGACGAAGATTTCAGTGAAGACTGTAATGACTGGTGACATGAGGATTATGGTGGTGACAACATTGATCCTTGTTATTACGATGATGAAGTTGCCAATGATGACGGTGATGACAGTGGCAGCACGATGATTATAGTGACGAGAATTAATCGGTGTGATGGCAATGACGGTGATGATGACAGTGACCATGATGACTGCGATGATGATTGTGATGATGATTGTGCACAATAGTGACAGGAAGATGATGATGATGATTGTATGTTGATGGTGATGAAGACAATGGTAAAATGACAGTGATGATGACAATTGTGGCATGATGAAGAAGATGGTGACACTGTTAATCTCGGTGACGATGATGGTGACGACAGTGATCATGGGGATGATGGTGCTAGTTCTGGTGGTGACGATGATGGTAGTGATGATAGTTACATAACTGAGGGTGAGGTTGAAGGGTGTATTAGATTTCACCACATTGCTTCTTTTCCTCTGGTGCCCTTCTCCGTTCCTCACATGAGAGTAGCAAAGTGATGAGAAGAGAAGTTGTTCTGCTTTCTGTATGCATTTTCTTCACCTTTCTCTATACCCAGTCTCCCCTCTCGCTCTCTTTTGCACACACACACATACACATTCTCATTCTCATTCCACTCTGGCTGCCTTGCTAGCCTGCACTCTCCCACTCATCTCGCTACTCATCTCTCATTTTTCTGCTGCCTTTCATATTGTAACAGCTCTGCGCTTCAGCCTCACAGAAAAACACTGTCTGATAAAGCTGTGTTGATTGTTACCGTGTGTGTGTGTGTGTGTGTGTGTGTGTGTGTGTGTGTGTGTGTGTGGGCATATTGATTCTCACCATGTCTCGGCTAGCATTTCTCTCACATGTAAATTAGGCAGGAAGCCTGATAATGTGGCTTGAGCAGGGCTCACTGGCGGGAATGATGTCCTCGTCTCATCTCTTTCTGGAATAAAGGTGACGGAGCAGAAATATCACTTTGAGAAATGGAAATAATCGGTCAAGCGAGACACATCTTTTTATTATCACCATTCATTTTAGTAGTGTAATGGCTATATATTCCACTCATCTTTCTCTCTCTCTCTCTTTCTTTCTCTCTATCTCTGGCCGATAGCCAAGTGGCGTTGTGTACTTTGCCGATATTTTTTCTTCACAGTCCAGTAATTGACCTTTTAGGACCGGCGCTTCATGTTCATCACGTTTTCTTTCTTTACCACGTTTCTTCCCAACCTCCATCCATCACTTCCCTTTTTCCCCTTTTTTATATTATAAAACAATATATTGACTCATCCTGCCTATCTATAATGGGTTATGGCTTGCTAAATGAATTAGCTACTAGCAGTGTGCATTAAACACTGATGATTTTTTAAAGCATGGAGGGAAAAAAAATTTACGTGGGAAAATGTGGGGAAAAAAAAAAAAAAGGCCAGACTACTGGCACAGCAGTGGAACTCGGTTGCACCAACCTTTTAAATAACATTTTGACTGCAGACTATAGTTATTGATCAAACGGTTCTAGAGACATTAGCGAGTGTACTGTAGGACACATCACAGCTTGTGACGTACAGGTCAGTCAGTTATCGGTCACTAATAATGTGTTGCTTAGCATTTAAAGAAGACGTCGGAGCAAATACACATCGCTTACACCTGTTCTCATATCATGCAGCGTATTTATTTATTTATTTATTTTCACTTTAAACGCTTACCTTCAGAGCGCTCAATTAATGTCCAATCTGATCATATCAATATTAATATACACGTCTCCGTTGTATATCATACCCATACATTTATATCACAACTATCATGTCCATAATTTAACGGAATGACCTGGAGAAAAAATCATGCTCAGATGAAAAGAAAAAAAAAAAAAAGATTTGATAATGAAACACACTTCCTTTCTGAAGAAGGTTCTCTGACTGTGATGAAAGCTCTGAAGGTGCTGACGAAATCTGAAGATGTTTCAGGACTGGAGATGTCTGACCATGAGATAGGGAATGATCCCGATTACTCTGAACGCTTCATTGCTCAAGTCAAAAGATCAACTTTGTTATAGGTACTATTCGTTCCGTATAGACGGACACATTTTACTTTGCCTGTTTCCGACTCCGTACACCAGCACGGTTGATTTAATACGAAGCAATCAGGATGTGATCGAAGCAGAGACTTTGAGGTTAAATTCAAGGGCCTGCCACAAACAGTCGCATTAACTTTTTTTTTACAGGTTTAAAGCTACTTTGACAAACGAACAGTTATAAATAATCCCTTGAACTGCTTTGACTTTGCTTTCCTGCTTCATCTTTCTGCCTTCAGTAGGAGAGAAGCAGCTCAGTCGGGTAGAGGTCCTTTAAGAACATCCCATTTCCTTGCCTTGGGTTGATTTAGTGCTACGTGTTGTACTGTATCATTGTCCATCTGTACTGTAAGGTGCTATAGTGGGGCAAATAAGTATTTATGTATTTTAAGTATTTATAAGTGGGCCAAAGTCCCTGCTGCAGTGTGTGCAAACCTGGTCAAGAACTACAGGAAACATCTGACCTCTGTAATTGTAAACAATGGTTTCTGTGCCAAATATAAATTCAAATACTTGTTTAATGCAATAAAATGGAAATTAATTATTTAAAAATCATGCACTGTGATTTTCTGTATATTTTTCTGTCTCTCACAGTTGAGGTGTACCTACGAAGACAATTACAGGTCTCTCCATTCTTTGTGAGAAAACTTGAAAAATTTGCAGTTTAGTATAAATACTTATTTGCCCCACTGTATGCTTTGAGTTTTGCGGCATTTGACGGAATCTGAGCATAAAAGTAGAGCAGGGTACATTTCAGAGCCCATCTTTCAACTTCTATCTGCATTCACATAATCAATAAACCCAGTTCCACTGCTCTCATCGTGTTAAACAGATGATATGGGATATTTTGGAACCTGAGCCTTTCCTGTCCTTCTCCATACTCTTCGCTTTCGCAATCATTCTGGTTAATCTGTTCAAAGAATTTCGTAATCTACAGTAATCTGTCTCTTTTTGTTTCTGAGCTAAACCCTTTGTATTTACACTCATGTAGATGTCTCCTGATTGTAGACTTTAACAATGATGCACCTACAGTTCCTCCTCCAAAGAGTTTGTGCCTTGGCTCAATGTCCCCAAAGGGGTTTTTCTTCAAGCAAGGAAAGAATTCTGCGATAATCTGCTTCATTTGTTTTCTGTGGTCTTCCCACACCTCTGATGTTGATTCGGCAACTCCTCAGAATTTCTGCTATCTCTCTGATAGGTGTGTTTAGGCTAGAAAAAAAAAAACTAATGATGATATCCATGACTTGCATCAGCACCTCTTTGGAGCGCATATTACTGTAGGAGTTTCCACGGAGAGACAAACCAGAGCTCCTTAGCTTGTCATGAAGTCACTAAAACAGGCAACAGCAGACTGTCATTCTGTTTGAGCCTGTAAAAATGGAAGAAGGGAAAAAAAACAGTTCATGCCTTTTTTTTAATTATTTTTTTTTTTTTTATTATACCCCATTATACTGTCTTATTATGATTTCTATCCACTGAGGTGGTGTAGCGAGGCACAAAAACAGTCGAGCATTTATGGACCAGACTGTAAGTCTGAAAAATATAATTGCTTATAATTGCTTATTCAGTGCACACAATATAAGATTACAGTAAGGTGTTTTTTTTTTTCCAGGTCTAAACAAATTACAATATGAACCAATGTGCGGAAAATTAATAACATGACAACGTGTTATGTGCAGATCCTTTTTTATTTATTTATTTTTTTGCTATAAACAAGTTTAGTTATAATAATGACCAATTATACATATAAGACTTGCTAGGTTTTTGTTTTGTTTAGTTTTTTTGTCCATGTTATTTTTGCCTATAATTTATTATGCATATGTTAATTTCCTGTTTGTTTGTTTTGAAAATGATTATGCGGAACATACAGATGGTGCAGAAGCCGAGTGGAAAAGTTCACCAGGTGGGACTAGTGTGATGGGAGCGGCTATTATGGTGTGAATCATCTCGCATATCAATGAGGGAATATGAATTCCTCTGACCTAGTCCAAGGAAATGGACGTTCTCACAAAACAACACTTTATACCATCTTTCCGAGAATGTTTCTTACACAGTGTTTATGTATTTATATACTGTAGCCAAGTGTTTGATGCACAAGTGTTTTAAAGTGCTCAGAAACATCTCTCGTTGCTCACTTGAGTGCAGAGTTAGTCTGCTTTTTATTGTTTTCCCTGACTTGTTTGAAAGAGCTCTTAACGGTTTATTCCACTCGAGTTTATTTTACAAAAATGACAAACATTTACTTTTTTTTCCCCAGCTTTTCTTAATCACTGGCCGCTTACTTATTTACACCTGTTTAACTGCTTGTTAGCGCATATATCTAATGAGCCAATCAAATGGAAGCAGCTCATTGCACTTAGGAATGTAGACATGATCAAGACGATCTGCTGAAGCTCAAACTGAGCATCAGAATGGAGACGAAAGGTGATTTATGTTACTTTGAACGTGGCATGGTTGGTGCCAGATGGGCTAGTTAGAGTATTTCCAAAACTGATGATTTACTGGGATTTTCACGCCCACAACCATCTCTAGGGTTTACAGAGAATGGTCTAAAAAGGAGAAAAAATCCAGAAATGAAATGAAAATGTCTTGTTAGAGTAGAATGGCCAGACTGTCTTGAGCTTATATAAAATCAACAGTAACTCAAATAACGAGGCATTTTGGCAACCGACGTACACTGAAGAGCATCTCTGAACGCACAGCAGCTGGGCTACAGCAGCAGCAGACCACACCGGGTGCCGCTCCGATCAGCTCAGAACAGGAAACTGTTACTACAATTCACCTGGGCTCACCAACATTGATGTCTTCATGGAGGTGTCCATCAATTATGTTTAAATCAAAAATGTTAAAAGAACGTTGAGCAGAAGTCCTAGAGTTCAGGTTTCATCCGTTGAAGGTCTTGATCAGGCCCCACAATTTGTTCTCCGGTGAATTCCTGCTGCTCTAAAGACATACGGAGGTGCAGCATGCTACTAATCAAGCCGCAAGCTCTGTTAAAGGTTCCATATGTTCCTTTAGCAAGTTAACGCAGGCCTCAGAGCTTCAGTAAAGTGTATGTGTGTATGTGTGTATGTGTGTATGTGTGTATGTGTGTATGTGTGTATGTGTATGTGTGTATGTGTGTATGTGTGTATGTGTGTGTGTGTGTGTGTGTGTGTGTGTGTGTTAGTGCTACAGCTGAAACCCTTCAGACAATGTAATTATACCTCAAACCCTAAAAGCACTCTTTCAGTGTCTACTGCTGAGCCACGCCCCACTATGGAATTGCATAGCTGACCAAGAAGTTAGGGAGGGGCTCTTCTTGTATGAGGTCACATTAGTGGGAATCTGTTTTTGGCTTGTTTAATTCTCAGACAAACAAGAGATCATCTAAATGACTAAAGATGACTAAAAAGTGAATTTGATGTAAAGGGTGCCCTTGAAGGTGTGTCTGTAAGCCTTTTACTGGACAATATATTAAATCATACGATCATAAAAAAGAAACAATGTCTAGTCATATGTTATACAGTAGAATTTATGATGTTTGTAATGATAAGACTTGTTTGTTTGTTTGTTTGTTTGTTTGTTTATGGAATTGCAGTTCTCCTGGCAGGCACTAGGGGCCTCAAAAGTTGTACATCGCTCCTTATCTTTTGGAGAACGAATGCAACTAGGGACAAAATGTTAGACAAAATGTGTTTCGTGCCAAATATAGTAGGACAAGAAGATTTTCACAAGGCTCGCTCTGTCTATCTTACTCTCTTTCCATCATTTCTTTCTCTGCCTCATATTCTGTCTTTCTCTCTCGTGTTCTCTGTCTTTTTTTTCCCTCCTGGTTTTAAATTTCATTCTGCAGCAGCATGTCGGGGAAACAAATATCACAACAACATGAAAACCTAAAAACTTGTTACATGGATTATTTACATTCTTTGATTATCTGAGCTCTTGATGAATTATTTACGACGACGGTTACGGATCGTAATCAGGTGCTGATGAGTGCCGATGTTCATTTCTGTGCCAGGTTTTAATCCAGGAGTATGCACGCGCTTCTGACGGCCGTCATACACTACCTGCTGGCTCGTGCAAGTGCGAGACTTTAATCAAATGCAGCAGGTCGTTTATTTGGCGGCATGCTGCCCTCTCCACTGGCTCTGCTGCTGCGCTGCTCTGCATTATTTATAACCGCGTGTGCGTGTGTGTGTGTGTCTAAAGAAACAGACAAGGTCTCTCGTGAATAGATCAGGGTCATGACCTCATCAGCAGAGGTTCAGGCAGGGTCATTTGTGTTGCACATGACCACCTTCATGCAGGAAAACAAACACACATACACACACACACACACACACACACATACAATACACACACAAAGGGACATTGTGTGAGGAGGGTTGGCTTCATTAATGTTTTATTTACCCCAGATTTGATGTGTATAGTTGCCATGGTAACATTAACATTTTATATATACACTACCAGTCAAAAGTCTGGCCTTGTAATTCCCTGTTCTTTCCTGTTTTTTATTTCTTTCTACATTGTAAAAACAATACCAGTCAATAATTTTGACATACATTCTCCTTCAGTGGTTTTTCTGTATATTTATTATTTTTTAACATTGTACATTAATACCAAAGACATATACACTATGAAAGAACACGCATGGGAGTGTGTAGTAAACAAAAACGTATTAAACAACCCAGCATATGTTTTAGATTTTTACATTTTTAGATTGTCCACTTCGCTTTAAAGACACATTCATGGTACTCTCTCATCAGATTCAGCAGGTATAGAAGTAGATTTTTGATTTTCTTGTGTGCAAACCTTTGACTGGTACTCTACTGTGTGTGTATGTGGTAAAGTTTTCGGGCAGGTAAAACACACTGTAGAGTAAGAAAGCTTTCAAAAATAGGTGTTAAAAGTTTATTTTTATCCATAAACAAAATGAATCTTAATTGAACAGAAACGAAATCCAGATCCAGTTTTTGGTGTGATCAGCCACTGCCTGAAAAACAGCATCTAGGTACACTTGTTGACTTGTGAGTTTCTGAAGGAACTCGGCAGGTAGGTTGTTCCAGACATCTTTGAGAACTACAGTAACCACCGATCTTCTGTAGATGTATGCTGCCTCAAATCCTTCTGTCTCTTCATGTACTCCCATACTCTGGGGTCCAAACCATCACTTTCCAAGTCTCCTCGTTCTTCTCTATGCTGAAGATAGTTCTTGATAACATTGGCTGTATTGGCTGTTTGGAGTCATTGTCCTAATCACTCACTCATCTTCTATACCGCTTTATCCTGTATTCAGGTCACAGGGGACCTGGAGCCTATCCCAGGAGACTTAGGGCACTAGGCGGGGTACACCCTGGACAGGGTGCCAAACCATCGCAGGGCACACACACGTACACCCACAGGTGTTGACCTGCTGCAGAAAAAAATTGAGCCCAATCAGACACATTCATTATGGTATTGCATGATGGATAAGTATCTGCCTGTATTTCTCAGCATTGGGGGACACCATTACTCTTGACGAAATGTCCAATTCCATTTGCAGAAATGCAGCCCCAAACCCCAAACCTCCTCCATGCTTCACTGTGGCCTGCAGATACTATATCTTTTTAAGCCCTTCAGCATCCAACCTGCCTGAAGCTACACCCAAATATTTCAAATTTTGACTGATCAGTCTCATCAGCCTTGTTTCCATGTCGGAGATAATTTTTATTTTTTTTTTTTTTTCCCCGATTTTCTCCCTAAGTTAGTCGTGTCCCATTCCTCCCCGTCACTAGGGGGCTTCCACATTTAGGCAACTACTGTACTACCACTCAGCCGGGAGGGCCGAAGACTGTCAAGTGTTTCCTCCGAACCACGTGACGCCAGCCGACCGCACCTGGCACTCGCTTGTTTCCGCCAGTTCTTTGTTGATGTTCTTTCAAAACATTCTTTGCAACATCTTCCGATGTTGAAGGGAAGTAAGCATGATGTGTCTATCATCCGCTGCAAAGTTGCCTTGGCCGACCACTGCGTCTACGGTCCTCAACATCTCCTGTTTCTGTGTGCTTCTTCAAAATAGGTTGCACAGCAGCACCTCTGAAACTCCTGTTTGCTTTGAAACTGTTGCCTGAGGTCGATCCTGAGGTGTTTTATTCCTCTTACACCAAAATGCTTCATCGTTTTTTTTCCATTTATTTGTCCATTTGATGTGTTAGGAAGTCGTTGCCATAGAAACAATAACATATTCGAGTGAGCACACGTACTGTAATTAGCACAATCGCTGGAACGATGGTCAGACCAGCTGCGTTAGATGGCCAATCAACAACTCCTGACCAATAAGAATCGATGTACACTATATTGCCAAAAGTATTCACTCTCCTGCCTTCACATGCATGTGGACATCCAATTCTTCATCCATAGGGTTTAATATGATGTTGGCCCAGACTTTGCATCTATAACAGCTTCAACTCTCCTGTGAAGGCTTTCCACAAGCTTTAGGAGTGTGTTTATGGGAGGTCAGCAGCCCAACTCTTGAAAAACAATCCCACATTATAATCCCCCCTCCACCTACTGTAACTTAACATTCGGCACAATGAAGTCAGACACAAGTCCCGTCCTCCTGGAAACCACCAAGCACAGACTCTGGGGTTGCACAGGTGGCATCCTATCACAGCACCACGCTGGAATTCACTGAGCTCCTGATACCGACACATTCTTTCACAAATGTTTGTACAGTGGAAGTGTTCTGCATGACTAGGTGCTTGATTTTATACACCTGAAGCATTGGAACAGTGATTGGAACACCTGAATTCAGAGATTTAAATGGGTGAGTGAATACTTTTGGCAATATAGTGTATATTATCTTAGTGTTTAAATCATTGCACCAAATATTAGCATTTTTTATCACATTGATTGCATAAAATAGGCAGTAAGGGTGTGTGTGTGTGTGTGTGTGGTTATTACAGCAGACTGGTGTCTGACACGTGTTCAGCAGGATGTGCGAGTGTTCTGATGGCTGTGATAGTGTGTTGTTTGCATTTTCATAAAGCTGCCAATCAATAGCAGCAAAGCATGCACACAGACACACGCACACACACACACACACACACACACGCACACACACAGAGCGGCTAAGAGGACTGGCGGCACTTAAGTGAATATTGAAATTGATTTTTTTTTTTTTGCCTTTGTTAATTTCTGTCTTCTGTCTCCTCTGTGTCTCTCTCTCTCTCTCTCTCTCTCTCTCTCATCCTCTCATCTTCCCCTTCTTTTTATCCTGTTTTCTCCCTTCCTTCATTTTCTATACTTTACATCTCTCCCCTTTTGTCTCTGTTCTCTCTTTTCCTTTCCTCTGTCTTTCTTTCTCGTTCTTTCTCCTGCACACTTCTAATTATTTCTACTTATTCAATCTCACCTTCTTTCTCTCTGCTTCCCTTTACTCTTCCTTCATGTCTTCTTCTTCTCCATGCTATCTTTCTTCCTCTTGCTCTTGACACGTTCTTCATTTCCTCTCACTCCTCTTTTTTACTTCCTACTTGCCTTACACTTTTCCTCCATCTTTGTCAAATGTTTTTTTTCTTCCTTTTCATCCTCTTTTTCACCCCACTGTCGATTTCTGCATCTTTTCATTTGCTTATCCATCACTCCCTGCACTCTCATATGCCATTTATTTTTCTTCCTCTCTCTCCTTTCATTTTACTTTCTTTATCTCTACTTCCTCCATGTGTTCATTTTCCCTGTCTTTTTTTCCTCCATATTTCTCTCTATATCTCTCTCCCCTGACTTTTTCCTGTCACTCTGCTGTCCTTCTTATTTCCTCACATTTGATTTCACCTCCTTTCTGTCTCCCTCTTTTCCTCCCTCTTCTATCTCGTCCTCTTTACCTCCTTTCTGTCTGTCCCTGCTGCCACATTTGCTCTTTCCAAATGTTGCATCTTTTAATTTCCTCCCCTTCATTTGCTCATCTGTTCCTTTCTTCTTCACCCATCCCCCCCCCCATCTCTCTGTCTCTCTGTCCTCTTCCCCAGGTGAGTGAGGAGTGTTGTGACTCGGAGCTGTTGACCCTGTTGCTGGACGCCGGCGTGTTGGTGCAGTGTGTGAACTCGGCTCTCTATCCGCTGCTCGTCTCACACATGCTGTCTCAGGGTTCGTGGGACGTGGACGCCGCCGCACGTCAGCTCCAGCAGGCCGGACACCACGCCCAAGCCGGCGCCTTACTGCTCGCCCACCGCGGGGCCCACCCCGCCCTCGCCACCTTCAGCACCGCCCTCTCTGTCCTGCGCAAGTGGATCTGAGAAACGCGAACACACACATCTTCTCCTTCTTAGTCTCTAACATAACTAGCAATGAATTAAAGATAAAATTATAATGAATGAATAAATGACTGCAGACTGAGAAACCAGGGATGATGATATTGTGACACGGTATTTAATCAATTTTCTCTCTGTTCCTGTCAAGTTTTGTCCTTTTCTTTGTCGCTTACGTTTCTTCCCTCCATTTCTCTCATCTCACTTTTCCCCATCTTCTTTTAATCCATCCATCTTTTCATTACAGTCCCCTCCTCCCATTATCTTCTCATCTTTCCTAATCATCTTTATTCCCGTTCACATTTTTCCTCTTTCCTCTCCTTTCCATTAATCCACCTTTCCTTCCCTGTTCTCATCTCCTTTCAGTCCGCTCTCTACCTGTCTCCTTTTTTCATTCTTCTATCATTCTCAAGTTTCTTATTTCTCTTCTCCTCTTCTCCTTTTTACCAATCCCTCTTTCCAACCACTCTTTAATTTGTCCATCCATCTCTCTCTCTCTCTCTCTGACACAGTCTGACGTGCGAGTAATCACATAAGCCACTCCGACCCGCTCTAATGCTCGTTACAGGACACGGTTCTAATTGAAAACGTGACCCATGTGCCAAGCGTGTGTTTGTCTTTCAGTGGTACGTGTCATCTATTCATCTTTCCTTTCCCTTAGTGGTTGTTAATTGTACTGTACCCAGGACACGCGAGTCCCCCAGGCAGCTGCATAGTGCTTTACTGTCTGAGCCCACACACACACACACACACACACACACACACACACACACATGCATGACGCAGAGTTGACCAGCGGTGATACTGTAGATAGCCTTGGCTTCAGATGTCTGTCTTGACTCACTAAAGCTTATCCGGTCCAGACCGACCCTCACGCCGCATCTGTGTGATTCTCTTTAATCAGTGAATAAAGAATAAATAATAATAACTCTTGTTCTGACTGGTTGATTTGACTTCAGCGCAGTAATTATCATCATTACACACAGCTGTTAACTAGCCCAAGTGTGTGTGAGCTCAAATCCCAGATCTGGCTTTCTTCCTTCTTCTGGATCTCTGGAACAAATACAACCGACTAACTTTATGCCGTTCTCCAGAGTAAAAAAAAAAAAAGAGTCTATTTTTTTCTTGTTTTGAACTGAATGAGTCCTTGGACTAATGTGACAATTTAGCATTTAGTAATAGCATAATGAACGTTGTCTGAATGTTTCTTACGTTTCCGTTTCATATACAATAGCGGAAACTTAATGACATAGTGAATGATCTACTCAAAGTCTAAGCAACACGTACAAAAAAAAAAAAACTGTGCATTAACATGTAATACATTTACATCTTAAAACACAAACATTTGCTATATTATAATATATAGATATGATATATATATATATATATATATATATATATATATATACATACAGTGGGGGAAATAAGTATTTGATCCGCTACAGCTTTT
>JAQMYJ010000012.1:29840641-29870399 GCA_030014305.1 Clarias laeviceps | reverse complement strand
CTTTTTATACTTCCGGGTTCGCGACCGCATTACTTCCGGGTCCTAGTGCCGGCCGCGGACCGAGTGTGCATGACAGTGACAAGTAGAAATTACAAGGTGATAAGAAACAAGTAATGTTAAACAGGTGTACCAATTATGTTATAATACATAAGGAGTTTAATTAAAGGCCTAGTCCTTCTAGGATAGACATTTTGGCAACAGATGCACCAGGAAATCATCCAATACATTCAGGATAACCAGGATTCCCCAATGTTAGTACAAAATGTCGTCAATAAATTCTCAGAAACCCAGAATGTGTGGGGCATTATAAAAAGCACAATATGGCAAGGATGAACCAACTACGAAGAATACAATGTGATATCTAAAAGTTTCAAGAGCATCAACCTTCATAAGTCAGTGTGCCAAAATACATCTTCCTGTGTACATCGGGAGCTGCGCAACTGTGCAGCTGGTGCTATTTTGACCACATACAAGACAGCTGCTATTTCATCATAAACAGGAAATTAGAACAAAGAGCAAACAGGCAATTCTGAGTGAAACTACTGTAGGTAAATCTGCCACAGAGATGTTTGACATGATAAGTTTACGGCGATGCTGGAATTAATCGTTTGAGGTGATTTGAGTTGCACACGCGCTTCAAGAGCAGAAGAACATCACTGGAAGACATTGATAGATTAGGAAGACCTTCCCTTCCATTTTGCAACTTTGCATGATGATCGTCAGAGAACAATCCATCCACAATATTGCTGCCATCGCAGTTGTGTAATAATGAACAGTCCAGGCAATCCTCACATGTGATTTTAACATGCGCTGAGTTGCTGACAGGCTACTGACCCAGGAGCAGAAGGAACATCACGCCGAAGTCTGCCAAGGGCTCCATCAGCATGCCGTGGATGACCCATCCTTCATATTGAGGATCATTAACGATGATGAAACTTGGGTGTATGGGTACGACACTGAGGCTTTTTTTTTTGGGGAATTGGAGTTGTGAATCATAAAGATAATAAATGAATATAACTTCAATTTACAGCATATACTGTATGTCAGATCATAGTTATTAGAATATTTTGTTTGGCAGTATCACACTGCATCACATTTGTAAGACAAGTTGTTGTTCCCGGTGGTAATATACAGTGCTTGACAAAAAAATTTAATAAAATAAAATTAATAATAATAATGATAATAATAATAATAATAATAATAATAATAATAATAATAATAATAATGACAAAAAAGCCTGTGTGGCCATAAGAAAAGCACTTGTTGGTGAGACAGCCCAGCAGTCAGGGGTGGGGAGTGGTAGTGGGGGAATTATGGCAAGTGAGGTTTAATGATGACAATAAATTTATTTAGCATGTACTGTAAGCATACATTTGTCTAGACAGGTGTCAGCTGATAACCTGAATGACCAGGTTATCACATTAATGGAGTTTTTCTTCCCTGATGGCACAGGACTCTGACTCTTTTGGGGGCTTGTGGAATTATTTTCACACCTGAACTGGTCACCTTATGGTGTGCTGTAATCAATGCTAAAGGTGACTGACTGAAATCTTAGAATGTGCCAGACTATTTTTTGGCTGGACTGTACACATTTGCAGTCCAGCTATAAAATTAATTATAACCAGGGATTTAAATAAGAACAATAAGCATGAAGCAGCAAGAAACCATCCATCTTTAACCCGCTTATACAAAGTCATTTCACGGGAGTAGCAGTTCCTGCTGGGAACCCCAAACTTCCCTTTTCCCGGTCACCTTAACCAACTCTGACTTGGGGATCCCGAGGCGTTCCCAGGCCAGTGTGGAGATATAATCTCTTCACCTAATTCTTGGTCTGCCTCGGCCTCCTCCCAGCTAAATGTGGCAAGAACACCTTCCTAAGGACCATCTCAACTGACTTCTTGTCAACCAAAGGAGCAGCGGTTCTACTCCAAGTTTCTCACAGATGACTGAGTCTCTTATCCCATCTCTAAGGGAAAAGCCAGTTAACCTCCTGAGAAAAAAACCTTTCGGCCACTTCTACCACAATCTTGTCCTTCGGTCATTACCCAATGTTCCTGCCCATAGGTAAGGGTAGGACCCGGTAGGTCGAGAGCTTTGCCTTTTGGGTCAACTCTATTTTCATCACAGTACAGTCCCTGCTATTCCGATTCTCCAGCCCATGTCCCCTCACTTGTAAACAAGACCCCGAAATACAGGAACTACTTCAATTCTTGAATGTGCTGACAAACAACAAAGTATCAAGAGATTCCTGTTTTTTAATTTCTTTCTCTTATGAAGGCTAAGTATTTTTTATAAGATGTATATTTGTCTGGTAATTCCAGACAAATGAATTACCTACTGCAGACCACTGCTCAGCTTCACTTCTCCCCTGACAGGACTGTTCGTTTAGAGTTGCTAAATGTTTAGATGAATAGCACTTTCTGCCATTTTATTGCTCATTCAAAATAATAAGAGGATAACATTTTAGCTAATACAACCCCTATTCCTCATTTAAATTCTTTACATATTCCTCAGTCAGAATAAAACCATGTAACGTCAGGTTAATAGGCTGCTCAGGTCCAAACACCAAAGAGGTTCAAAGAATCATCTGAATATTCAAAAAGTGGACCAGGAAAGCAGTCCCAGAATGTCCTTTGCATGTCAGAGTGCTTCATGTTTGCTGTATCAATTGTGATACAGACAGATTTGACTTTTCACCACATACACACACACTCTTCATTTGAGTACCTCCAAAGTTGACCTTCATGCCAAGTGCCTGTTAAGAGTACTGCAAAGAATACTTTGTCCTAACGTCTGTTCAAGGAACACAGTATGGATACATAATAGCCAAGGCAACACAAGAGCCAAGTGACATTTCCATCGGAGATGTGTCTAATGGCAGCGCGGAGGACAGAAGCGCTGTCTTCGTGTCGTCATTGAGATTCCAGGAAAGCAAGATGACAAATCAGTGGCATTAGTGTGGTGTCGGGAAGCACATAATAATAATAATATCATGGAATAACATTCACACACACGCACACACACACACACACACACCACTGAACACAAAACGAAACACATAATGCTTATGATGCTCATACTTTATCACACACAAATATTTACATAATCACATTCTCATAATGATCAAAATTCATCATCAATTTTATTTGATTATAAGAGTATCGTGCTCTTAAGAATAAACATTTTCACAAAGCAGCTCTATGTACTGTAAATATAAACCTTCTACACATACATTTTTTAATTTATAAATTTATCACTAATGAGCAAGCAAGAGGTAATTGTGGCAAGAAAAAAAAAACTGAGAAAACATAATGAAAAACCTTAACAGGAGCCAGACTCAACAGGAAACACATCCTCATCTGGGTGACATGGAAAGTGCAATTATAAATTGTTCTTTTCTCTAACTACATATGTGTGTAATCCAGAAATTCATTAAAGTTTTTACATTGACTACAAATATTAATTCCACTCTACAGGACTAGTGCGAACCCTTCAGATTCAGTCCTTGGCTATACAAATAAAACACTCTGAGTCCCTAACACTCATTGGATGGGTAATCCATAGCTGTGGGGCTTATTAAAAGATAAACATGCCCACTGCTGTAGTACACGTTTTACACGATAACAACAAATAACCTACACCTTTTGATCAGAGCATGTACAGTATATGTATTTAGTGGAACATCAAGACAGTAAGGCTTTACAATCCAACCAGAGGTAACAAAAGCATGAACTAGTTTTTCCGCATCATGTAGTGACATAATACAGTATTTCTTAGTAATATTTCTGAACAGATGATAGAAGTAGTAATAGTATTTACATTAGCTTCAAATGAAAGGGTGCAAGGTCTCTTTCTACCACACATGATGAAATTGAAAGGCCATCTAGAGTTACTGTGTAATCAGAAAGCTTACAGCTGCATGTAGTCCTAGTACCAGTAATTCTGTCATCTCAGTAGCTAATACGTTTCCAGTTTCTAATATAATCTATACATTCTTCAAATTTATTAAGCTGGTGTTTCTGATATGGCTTTGCTGAAACGTACAATTGTGCATCATCAGCATAACAGTGGAAACTAATACCATGTTTATGACTGATATGACTGATATTACACAGAACAAGCATATTGAAAGAAAATAGCAAAGGGCTTAAACCTAAACTATGTGGAACACCAAACTTTCCTTGCCTAGTATACATGAAGACATCAACATTTAAATTTAACATTTAAATCTCCAAACTGATAAACTATAAATAAACCTCTACAACATTTTCTAATCTAATAAGGAGAATAATTTGATCAGTGTTGTCAAAAGCTGCACGAATCTCAAGCAACACAAGCAAGAAGATGCGACCCTGATCAGAAGATTATAGTAGATCATTTACTACTTTACCCAGTTCTGTCTCTGTGCTATGCCAAAATCCTGACTGATACATTGAGTGAATGTTATTTATACAGTATGTAGGCATGAGCACAACTGCTGGAGATAAAGGGGAGGATTGATATTAGTTTAATATTTGCACAGCCAATGGGGTCAAGGTCAGGTTACTTAATGAGGAGTCTGATAGCTGCTAGTTTAAACGATTTAGGTTCTAAATTAAGATTGATTCAGTTAATGAAATGAACTAGTACACAAGTTAACCATTGTGATCAGTTATATTGTTATAAATATATATATATATATATATATAGTTAACAATCAGATTGTCTGCCTTTATCTGTCTGCCTTCATCCACCTACATGCACACAAACATATAACACACACACACGCACACGCACACACACGCACACACACACAGGAACAAAGCTTGAAGTCATCAGTTATCTTAAAATGTGGTTCTAAAAATGGAAATCTAAAAATAGGTTTCATATTGATATACTTGGTCTGTTGGTTGATATACTAGGTGTGTGGAAGAAAATCATAGCAGATCAGTAGTTTCTGAAGTACTTAAAAAGCCCATCTGGTACCAGCAACCGTGCCATGGTCAAAGTCACTGAGATCACATTTTTCTTACCGTTCTGTGTGAAGTTAACATTAATTAAAGCTTTTGACTTGCTTTTGAAAGCTAGTTTGCATAATTGGCTGGTTTGGATAATTGAATGAATAAGGACATGTACAGTAGTTTTTAATATTAACTGACTGGTAAAAATTTATATCACAAGCACCACTGGACATTTATTTAATGTTGTTTATGTAAATTGTAACTCTGTGCACCAAAGTGTTGATTTATGACTTCTTCATAGCTTGTTTCACCCAAATACCAAATCTGGCAAACATAAGATCTTAATTGCTTCATTTAACCCTCCTATTATGTTTGGAGTCATTTTGACCCCATTCAATATTTAACCTTTCAAAATAAATTACTGACATCATTTTTTTTGCTTCCTACAGTATTTAATGACTTTTTCCTAATTTAATGGAGATAACTGGGTAAACATAAAATAAACATGACAAATAAATAAACATGCTTTCAATGCTCTGTACTCATATTGTACGCATGTGTTCTTTAGGGTCAATTTGACCCCAGTCTGTATAAAACATAAAAAATATCAACATTTTCTACTCATTTATTTTGGTTGATGTTAAAGTCACTATAACATGCGATTTTATAACCTTCAAAAAGCTTTAGGGCACTGTGAAAAGCAGTGATAGTTCACACGAAATGTTGGAGGGTAAAACTTCATCCTCACAAGAACTTTGATATTTCTCACTCTGTTGGGGCAGAGATTCCTGCGAAGGTATTGATAATTCACACAACACAGGAGTGGAGCAAACATATAAAAGCTTTGTGCTCTGTTGTTCCCTCTCTTCCTGCTCTCTTTCAACTGAAAATGACTTCTAAGGACAGTTTTTCTGTCACTGAGGTGTTGTCATGAAAGTGACATAGAGAAGAATTTGTCTGAGAAAGAGGATGATGTTGAGGAGGACCCTGGTTCTCCTTTGATGAGAACGAGACCCTCTGTGTTGATCCTCCATTCCAAAAATGGAAAGTTTTTGTGTGTGTGTCCAACAAGAGTGTGACAAACCTGCAGCAATATGGAATGTATTGGACAAGTGGGTTCATCAGTTACCCTTTCTGTACTATCCAGGCCTCCACCTGACTGTGGATGAAGGTCTGGTTGCATTTCAAGGCCGCTGTCCCTTCAGACAATACATGCTGAGCAAACTGGCCAAATGCGGTATCGAAATTTGGTAAATTTAATAATCATTTTTCACATTGTGTGCCTTGGGTGAAGAACTGCTGCAAAGGAAAGTTAACATGTTGGAACCAGTGAGAAAAAACAAGGCGAAGTTTCCCTCTGGACTGCTTGTGATGAAGAATAGGAAGGTAACATCTTCATTGTCAAAGCCAGTTTGTCTCCAATTGCCACAAGAAAGAGAAAAATGTCACATACTGTATGTGACACAGGGTAACAGCCACATGCGGCTGCTGAGGCATGACAAAATGTTATAGATAGCAAAAATATGTATTTAGAAATAATATAAAGTCATTAGAACCCCAAAAAGATACCTGTTTCTGATTTTAGTAATCAATCAGTAACATTTTATGGTGATCTGCATATTTCTCCAGTGTCACGTAACAGGTATTTTTAGATGTATAATGGGATGGTTGGGGAGGGTATTTAATTTACAGGGTGAACATGAAGTACCTGACACACAAACTTGGGTAACAATTTTAATTAAAAATTATTTTCTGGAGGTTTAAATTGCTGGGGTCAAATTGACCCCAAGGATAAAAGATGTTGGTAAATTTGAAGGTAACAGGAGGGTTTAACAATAGAAGAATAACAAAACTTACAGCTGTGGCATCAGTTCTTTTGTGCTTGATTCAACATTGTGTTATTAGTCTATCAGGTTTTAGTTTAACCTCCAAAGGTCACATGGAGCAAAAAATGGAGTTGATCCACCTGGTTTGTATGCAGTAGTTCATCTCAGAGTACAGTACACTCTATACATCCCAAATCATTCCGAAATGGCGAAATCACGTTGCAACATGAGTAAGCCATGATATCTTTTTGAGCGTCCTGAGGGGATGCGGTCAGGGATTATAAGCATGATTAAATTGCTACTGAAACGGAATCAGGATGCAATCCAAACTCAAGTACCCAATTAAATGGCTAAGTGGACAATTAACAGTAGCAGCTCACACACTTGGCTTTACTCCAGGAGCTGATGTGTGTTTAGCACTTGCACTTAACATGTGGAAAAATTACAGCAGAGGGCAGAGATTCCATCCTCTGTGTGTGTGTGTGTGTGTGTGTGTGTGTTTGTGTGTGTGTGTGTGTGTGTGTGTTTACTTAAAGTCTACATATGTTTGCCTAAAGCTCTAAATTGAAGGAGCCCACAGGTAAGTAGAGCAAAACAGATACACACACACACACACAAATGCAGTATATCTATCATGTTCAACATCTCACACACACACACACACACACACAAAACCTATCATGTTTATTTAAGTCACACACACCCCCACGCGCACCCACACACACGCACACACGCGCACAGCTATGTTATGACCATCATGTTCAACATCTAACAGGCATACATGCATGCACACACACAATATCTATCATGTTCAACATTTCACTGTCATGCACGCATACACCCCCCCACACACACACACACAGTATGTTATGACTACCATGTTCAACATTAGACATTCATGCATATGCATACACACACACACACCATCAACTCATTACTGATCAAATTGTGTAACAAATAGAAGTTACAATGCAAAAGGTAAATAATTCTGTTCCTCAATCACAGACACATTCTCCACATCACTCATTTTATTTTTTTCCAGGAATTGCAGGCAGACGCTTTTGTCTCCACCTGACGCAGCGCCCCGGGCTCCTGACATTTTATTACGTAATCAAATGAGGCACGTTTTATGATTCAATATGCTTGGATAACCCTGCGTATGAATATGTTTCCGCTGTTGTTCATTGTAATTCTTTTGTAATCCATTTTAATCCCGTGTCAATTCCTGCAGTCTGCCAGTGACACAGAGAGGGTGTAATCAGATAAACGAGGGGAGTAAAACAAACAAGGAAAGAAAGAAACAAACAACTAAGCAAACCATCATCTGATTAGACGACACCCCTCTTACTTATCCATATCGGCTCTTTGTCTTGCTGCTCCCCTGTGAGAAACCCTTTACAGAACAATATTGGTCTTTTTGTTACAGTCCACATGACGCAGACCAGATAATATGCTCCTATTAGTGATGTTTTCCTTTAAAAGCCTTTAAACCGTTTATTGCTGTTTGTGCTTTGTGCGATAATGTGATGCTAATAAATGCACTTTGATTTGCATCCAAGCTGAAAATGAAGATGGATGGGATGAACCGAATACAAGTAAAAACATTTAGCAAAAAATAGATATATCAATTAAACAAGCTGAATAGAGATGTATTAAGTTTTTATTTGTTACATTTTTTTTTCTTATTTTAAGCTTATGGATGTTGGATTTTGAAATTTCACTCTATAAAAATTTCGTTAAGATATATTTTGTCAGTGCTGCAATGTATTAAGCTTTGACTTAATTTCACAAGCCAATACACACTGTGAGAGAATCCAGTGTATCAAATATGCCTAAATAGTAAAAGCAATAATGGTGTACTTAGTGTGTATAATAATGTGCATTTTTGTTATCTGCCACATACATCTATAACTCTCAGGGTACAGTATGGTATCCCCCTGGGCACTATGTGCTATTTTATGTTTTTTCTAGGACTTTTAAAATGGGAAAAATTGTTGACACCACAGGCGTTTAGTGTTTAGGTTGATGCGTCGGTTTATTTAAAGCTTTAACATGGTCCTTTTAAAGTCTTTAACATGATCCTTAATCTGATTTTGTCTCTTTTGTGGGATTTTGTCATTGTCGAAACAAGACGCTCGTGCCTGAGTTCTGTGAAACTCAAGATAACTAACAAGCATCAATGTAGAGCTCGTCTCTCGATAATTAACCTGCTTAGTGAACAGTGAAACTATCAGATTTTGCATTTTTACAAGGGGTGTTCAAGTCAAACTGGTTTTCAATGTGCAGAATAACAGAACACAGTTTAAAACTCCCTTTATTAACTGTATATAATCGCCTGCAACACTAATGCACTTATCACAACATTTCACTAGTGCTTGGATACCGTCAAAGTAGAAAGAAATTTCTCAGTACGCTTGAGCCAAGATCGGACTACCTGCTTCATGTCTGAAACGCTGGTCTCCCAGGAACTCCTTTAATGGCCCAAGCATGTGGAAACGGCTTGGAGCGAAGTCAGGACTGTACAGGGGAAGTGACAACAACTTCCTGTAGCTGATCTCCCTGTAATGTGCAAGCGATGTTTGTGAAAGGTTGTATGTACAGTTCGCACCTGTTGATTTTTCAAATATCAGGCATTCTTCTTCTTGATAAATGTCTACGGGAACAAGTACAGTTGGTCATTCGCAGACATACTGTACTTTAAAATATTTGCACCATTTAAATGGTTGCTCCCAGTGTGTGTAACAGACCCTGTGTCTGAGCTCTGCGCACTGTATTATCTAGTTCAGGCAGTCAACCACCAAATAGATACAAATGGTTTGTTTTCTAGCAATCTCCATCAGCCCTTAAACCCTTTTCCTTACAATATCATTTTCCCCTCGCATGGCCTTCATTAAAAGTTTATGGAAAATAAGCAATGTGCAGGTTTTGTTTTACTGCTATATTTCCGATCATTTCAAATCAACTGCCTTGTTATATGATCTAAAGAGCTGGGGATAAGATATTTAATGTTAAGTAGTGAACAGAATGTGAAGGCTAAGTGAAAGGCTGTTTGTGTAAGTATGACACTGAGACAAGAGCATATAGACTGATATGAAGAGGAGAAAAGTGATTCAATGCACTTTCATAGTGTTTGGAAGCTTCATTTGCACTCAAGTTTTTCATATCACATCAGCTTCCGAATCTGAAACGTCCTCGAGACAATGTTCAACAGTCCCCCTCTCTCTTTCTCTCTGTCTCTCACACACATCATCACACTCGATTGTAAAACATCTGTCATACTCCATGTGTCTGACTGGCCTGTTTCAGAAATGAACAGTTTGGATAAAAGATCATTCCGAATGAAAAAACATCTGAGCCTCAGTTCGAGCATACTAATGGTCATTTGAGGAAAACTGAACAGATTAATATGCACTCCGTTGAGTCTGGACATTAAAACACTTTCTCATGAGGATGTCTGCAGGTCCTGTTATGCATCTCAAGAGCAGAGGGAAACTTTTGATACACATCAGCTTATAAGTATCTCCTTTATAGCCGAAGCCTAAGTACAGCAATTACTGCTCAGACAAACACATCTCACACAAAATCAGCAGGAATACTAATGAGGGAGTGTCTCTCCACTGCCCAGTCCAGCCCTAATATTAACCATCCATAACTGGCTTGTGCAGATCGTTATGAATTAGAAAAATCGCCTTTTGGCATCTTGCACTCTATGACTGAAAAGGATACAAAAATATACCCTTATGCACTAGTAATATATACTACACATAACACTGCATTGCATAGACAAGTCTAGTCCAAATGAGTTATTGTGTATGAAAGAATTGCATATGCAGAACTTCATAGCAAACACTTTAAACTGTAAATTTCTAAACTGGTATTTGGATTTTAGCCCAAATTCTACCCACATGCATTAAATCTGGCACATATTTCCTTGTGGACAATGTGATAGTGAATAAGTCTCATCAACGGCCAACTGAAAATGAATTCTAATAATGCTCTTCAGTCCTGATGTAATGAGCAGGGTAGCAAATACAGTTCTAAGCTCCTGTAAGTCTTCCTAGTGGGAGTATCTGGCTAGCTTTAACAGAAATTAATGTGAATTATTATCAAGAAATAATTCATTAATCGGATGAAAAACTGGCTATGAAATATGAACAGCTTTAACAAATATCATGAAGCAGCACGGCTTCCAGTCACAATATCCAGCAGCTCTGTGGAGCTATGTTATCTGTGGAAACTGTCTGGGAACTATCTTTTCCCAGACCTGAGGTTTTTCAACTCTATCAACAATTCTGCTGGGCCTTTTTGAGAATTGTCCTACCCTGCAGTTATCAAATCCAGCTTGTGCACATCAATCACAAACCAGGAAACAGGCAGGGAAAATCATTACAGATTCCTTACGTGTCATGGTTTGGCATGTGACTGGCAGCCTCCGTAATTTTTTTTTCCTGTTCCTTGCTCAAGGAGAAACCAAAATGAACAAGCTCGTTCAGCAGGGTGGCCACCCCATCGTGAGGAATGTGAGGGGATGGGGCTGCTACATGTGGCCTGGCCTGGGCACATCACCACTTAAGGCTCCCAGATAAAAGGCGGTGAAGACACCAGTTCAGGAGGAATCAGGGATAGAGATAGCATATGGCATGGTGAGAGAGAGTGGAACTGTGCTGTTTCAGGCATCGATCCTACAAAGTGTTTTTCATCGCTGGGTAGCTTGCCAAGGATCAGGGGTGGATGAACTGTGACTGGTGCCTCTGCACTTCCATGTTCAGTTATGACTAGCTCCCAAGATTCAGCCCACTTTTTGCCCACTTACAAAGAAATGAAGGCGCTATAATCTTTATCATAGGTTTATTTTGAAGTATAGCGACAGAATCTCACTCAAAAATCCAGAAAAAGAACATGATACAAAGGTTATAAATTAAGTTGCATTTCAAAGAGGAAAGTATTTGATCCCCAAGTAAAACATCATTTAATACTTGGTGGAGAAATCCTTGTTGTCAACCACAGAGGTAAGATGTTTCTTGTTGTTGGTTACCAGGTTTGTACACATCTTAGATCCACTGTTCTTTACAAATCTTTAAATCCTCAAGGTTTCTTGTCGCTTGGCATCTCGAAGTCAAAGTTAAAAATTCCCTCCATAAGTTTTCTATGGGATTAAGGTCTGGAGACTGGTAATGCCACTCAATGACTTTAATGTGCATCTACTACTTGGTGGTAAGTTTTGATTCATTGTCATGCTGAACGATCCATCCACTACCCAACTTCAGGAGGTTCTCATACAAAATTTTGCAATACATGGCCTCATCTATCAGCCCCCTTAATGCAGAAAAGTCTGCCTGTAGCTTTAGCAGAGAAACAGCCCAAAGCATGATGTTTCCACCTCTGTGCCTGACTGTAGAGATGGTGTCCTTAGGGTCATAGTCAGCATTTTCTCCAAAAACGGCAAGTCAGGTAGATGCCAAATAGCTCAATTTTGGTCTCATCTGACAGCACTCTCCCCCAGTCCCTCTCTGTTCATTGGCTTCAAACTTCAGACGAGCCTGTACATGTGCCTTCTTGAGAAGAGGACCTTGCAGTGCTGAAGGATTTCAATTCATAATGGCTTCGAGTGTTAACAATGGTTTGTTTGGCAACCATGTTCCCAACCTTTTTGAGATCACAAGCTTCTCTTCTGTAGTTCTGGAATGATACCTCACTTTTGCTTATCCTTTTACCCAATGAGATAAGATGGAGTTCTAGTCCAAGGGCGATTGATGGTAACTTTGTATTTTTTCCTTTTGCAAATAATCACTCCAACAGTTGTCTCCTTCTCACCAAGCTTCTTGCTGATGGTCTTGTAGCCCATTCCAGCCTCGTGTGGGTCCACAATCTTTTTGGTCTTGCCCATGGTGGTGAGGTTTGAATGGAATATAGATATTGTGTACAGGTGGCTTTTATACTGTACACGTAACAAGTTGTTGTTATGAGCATCTTTTTAAATTAATTTGTGTACCAGAATTATTGGTGGTTGGTAGGGAATCAAATACTTATTTTACTCACTGAAATGCAACACAATTTATAATCTTTATATAATGAGTTTTTTCTGGATTTTTGGTTGATATTCTGAGGCTTTATTTCTTTGTAAGTGGGCAAACTTCCAAAATCTACAGGGGATCAAATAATTATTTTCTCCACTGTATGTCATTAAATTTAATCATTATAAGTGGTTAAAAAGTACTATTATTTGTTATTTTATAAATACTTTTTTTGGCACGTTGGTGGCATAAATAAAAATAAAACCTTCAGGGCTGCTATTAGAAAAAAGAAAAAAAACCTTTGTTAACACTGGCTGCTTTGCCTCAGGCCACATCATAACACCCTGTCATTGATTATTTTCCTATAATAGCACATCCCAAAGAGTTTCATTACTTATTTCATTCTCAAGATGCATGAACTGACCAGGTGTAAATGAGGTCACTGTTTCAATTCGCTTCTGCAAATATCACTGAGCTCTCCAGTGCTGTAAAATGCATAGCACAGCTCTCGCCAGCCGTACGACATTAACAGGCACAAACACACATATGGAGAGAAATAATGACTTTTTTCCTCTCTTCCTAAAATATCTTTCGAATAGCACTAGAAATTGTGTTAAATGTAACAAACGCCTCCTTTAAAATGAGAATAAAGTGCGATATAGAACTCAAAGGTGTACCTTGTACATGGCAGTAGGGCCTATTCACTGTTGCACATCCTTTCAGTTGTCACTGGATAATGTTTTTAACTTTTAGATTGCTTACTGAATAATAAACACAGATTTCATTATCTGAAAATTGCTCCATATATTAGACACACACACACACACACACACACACACACACACATATACATATACATATACATATACATATACATATACATATATATATATATATATATATATATAAGGTGAATATAACACCTACATCAGCAGATTAGGTAAAGAGAAAATATGCAGCATGAGCATGCAAGGTGTTAAGAGTTAGGTGGCAATGTATCGAGTTTCAGTTAACGGAGGTGCGAAAAGGTCAAATCTTACAAAATAAAAAATCTGGTTTTCTATTTACACTCATAAAATATATATGAGCTTGCGTATAATCCAAGTAGTCAAAAAGTATCCTATGATGTTTCATCAGGTTCTTTTCAGGTATCATCCGTGGCAGAAAATGAGGTTTGTGGAAGGTTACGCATTCGCTTGACATGATAATGTAATATGCTTGAGTAGTCTTGAGAAATTTCTTCTCTTTTTTTTTTATTTTTATTTATTCAGAAGCGTAGCAGGACAAATGGGGCAAGACAGCAACAATTATTGATCATTTTATAGCACAATCCTCTTAAAATCAATCTATTTTTATAATTTTTTTATAAAAAAAAATCAGTAATTTGAAAATTAGGAGCTATTATCCATGCTATTATAGATTATTGATCTATAATAGCATGGCATGGGCAGGAGTGTCAGCTGTAATTAAGAGACAAATGTATATATAGTACATGAAACACTTGTATGGAGGTATTCATTGATACAACAGATTGTTCCGACTGAGTAATCTGATTGGACAAGAGCCATTCCACAAGTGATGATATAGAGCATAATGACACTGGGATGTTTAACTATACAGTTTCTATCACACTGCGTCACAGGTGTTCTAGCGTTCAATCTTTAATTACACTAACTGCCGGTTGACAACATGGGTGAAAGTAGGCCGGTACTGTCCACAGTATTGGAAAGAGGTAAGAGCAGCTGCCTGTCCAAACCCACATTTAAAACCAGGCACTGTTTCACTTTCAGCAAGAAAATACATCTGATGACTCAATCTTACAACACTTTGTCTCCTTAGTTACTTCGTCTAAGTCAGTTACTTAGTTATATTTTCAAAAATGTAATCCGTTATTCAGACAGCAGTGATTCCGTTAGTGTGTGTGAAAGTCGTGCTACAAGCCCTGCCCCGATAACCCGCCCCCCGCTGTTATTACTGCTCTTAGTAGTTAACAGATTATGGGCCAAACTTCGCTGAGTGATGGTAAAATAAATATAAAGGTCTTGACTAAAACAACATACACAAGGAATCACAAAGGAGTTTTCATTTTCTGCAATGGAAAAGTACTCAAACTAGTTACTTTGATCAGAAAGTAACACTGTAATGTAACTGATTACTTTTTAATGACAGTAATTTTGTGATGTAATTAATTACTTTATAAAGTATCGTCACCCAAAAACACTGCACAAGACTGAATCTCAAATTCCTCCCCAACCTTGATCAAGGGATGGTACAGACTACATAGAACACTAGCTTTCTATTTAACGCTATTTGGGATTCAACCCCGAAACCCAGGAAATTAGTTGATATTCTAAAGCAGAGTAAGTGGAAATATAAAGTAAATCTCGTAGTTTTGTCACAAGTCTTTCAAGTTAAATTTTTTATGGTGTCCAATGACGGGAGAGCCTTCAAACCTTTTCTGCAACAATATTTTATGTTTATTAATATTTTATATTCATATGGAAATTCCACATCATTATACTAATATAAATTATTTTAAAACATCACAAATTATTCCGTAATACATTGAAATGAAAAATAATTCGAAATTGCATGAGACATAAGTGGAATAAAACACTTTACTGTATTTATTAGAATTAACCAATTATATGTTATGTGTATTACATTTTGTACTTTACTGTCCCTTTTGATTAATTTAAGGTTTTGTAATAGGTGATAACTGTTTTTGGTTAAAGAATTTAAAAAATCCACATGGACAAAAATAACTAATTTGTTTAAAGGAATTGTTTTGTTGTTTTCCTATGAAAGATGAATTTAAGACATCCATGCATCCATCATCTATGCCAGCAGAGGAGGAGATAACTAAGTACATTTACTTTGTTACTGTGCTTAAGTACATACGTCATGTACCTGTTCTCAACACACAGACAGACAGACACACAGACACACGAGGTGAGATTGCAACCCCCACCCCTGGAGGAGAGAATTCTAACCTCTAAGCCACTGTGACACCTTGGATTAAAAAGACATAATCTTTAAAATGCTAATTAATTAACATTTCCACTGGAATCTCTCTATTCATCCAAATTTACACAGATGCTACTGATGCTGCCCTGTTGCCCCTTTTTATAACTACAAGCAAGTATTAAAGAAGTTTGTAGATTTAAAAGTTTCGATATATTGGCTTTTTCAGATTTCAGAAAGTTCTCAGCAAACCCTGAGAGACATAAAAAGCCACTATGGGAAACTTTCAATAAAACTGGCGCAAACAAAATACCCATAAAATTTGTCCTAATGTGGTCCAGGTATACAAGTCAGCATCGTTACCTTCAGTGCTGTGCTGGAGAACTGTTTATCTCCCTTGGTGTCAATGCCAAGAGCTTTGATGGGGAATCTCTTTAAAGGTGAGTGCTAGTGTCTCTTATGGGACTATCTGGGAGACGGTGGAGTAGAGCTGCAGGATTTCTGATTCAAATTTAAATTCAACTCAGGAGCTTTTCTTCACCACTGCTTTTTGTCTCACACACGCTGTATGCTAGCACCCATAACTAGCCTCCAACATTTAAATACATGCTTACAGGGTGCATATGTGCAGCACTGTCTTATGACTCCAAAGCCCTAAGAATCAGCGCCATTAAAGTCATGTGAAAATAGTTCATGTCAGACATGGGCTTAGAGTTCTTTTTTTCCCCTCTTTCTTGTGTTTTCTTTTAAAAGAAATTCTCCTTGCTCATTAGACTTGCTGAAATGTGTGTGAGAACAGGTTGGTATGTAGCCTGTGTGTTTCTGTACAAGTGTTATTGTGTATGTGTGATGAACACACTGCTGTCTTTAAGCTTCTTTCCATTCTCTGTCCAATCATCTGTCCATCTTCTCATTTACAGCCAATAGTGTCAAGATGAGATATTTTGTCATGTTGCCATGGAGATGGTCTTGTTTACTGGAGGAAAATGAATCTGCACTGTAGCTGTCTGTGAATCTGTGTGTGTTTGAAAGAAGAGGGAAAGAAAATACGATTGTAAAGCTCATGGACAGAATGATGGACAAAATGATCAGTGGCAATCACAAGATGGTCTTGTTTACTGGAGGAAAATGAATCTGCACTGTAACTGTCTGTGAATTTGTGTGTGTTTGAAAGAAGAGGGGGAAAAAATAAGATAGTAAAGCTCATGGACAGAATGATCAGTGGCAATCACAACAAATTGTTCCTAATAAACTCTGCATTGAAAAGGAATATATGTTCACATGGCCAAATCATCTCTATAATTATATAATTACTCATCTTTATAAGTATAAGCAAGAAAGAAAGATGAGAAGAAATTAACAAGAAAAAGAAGACAGGAATGAGAGTGGAAAGAAGGAAGTCTGTGGAAAGGAAAGAAGGAAGGAATGAGGGAAAAGAAGAATGTAGAGCAGAAGGAAAAAGAAGTAAAAAGAGAATAAGAAAGAAAGAGGAAGGAAAAGAAGGAATAAATTAAATAAGATAGTATAGAATGAATGAATGAATGAATGAATAAAAAAAAAACAAGAAAGAAAGAAGGCAAATAAGAAGAAAGGTAGAGGAAGGGAGGGAGGAGAGTGAGGTAAGAATAAATACAAAGAAATGAAGATGACTGTAGTATTAAAAAGTAGCCACAGGTATAAATACTGTAAAAGAAAATGAATACAATCACGACTTATTATTATTACAAAAGCAAAAAAAAAAAAAGGAAGTGACTTTCTTCAGTAAGTAAATAAATAGAGGCCACAGTTCTGCAGCCTGACTGCAGGGTCACTCTCACTTTTCACTTCAATAATTGCCCGATATATTATATCAGGATTCAGTCAGTTCCTTCATGCAGTGTAACAGCCTCAAGTTCAGAACTCTAAATATCCAATAATGCAAAGAGCCAGCACTATTGACAGAACACGGCTCCTTTTGGTGACACATAATCAGTCTGTGTGCAGCCATGTTCTTGGCCATAAATATTATTTTATTCGTCATTGGCGGATTTAACTGAGAATCACTATTCTGGAGTAGAAGTGACTATGACTACAGTATAGATTTTGCAGAACCATATGAACATGTGCATAAGTGGCACAATAGATCCATGCAAGTGAATAAAACCATTTACTGCAAACAATGTACAGCAATTTACAATCAAAAGGTTCTCTAGGAAACTAAATATGGGCTGACATTAACCTTAGGAGTGCCTATTCAGCCCGAGAGTGTGTGAGACAAAGGGCTTTCCAAGTCATTATTTCTACACTGTAATTATGTAAAGATAGCTATTGAAAAGTATTTCACAATAATAATATCAGCAGAAATTCTCATACACACCAACACACTGAGATCATATTTTTTTTCTGAGGTATGATGTGAAACTAACCAAAACTAACCAAAATTAACCAAAACTCTATAAGTCCTGACCAGTATCTGCTTTTTGTTCCAGCCACATGATTATCTGATGTTTAAAAGAGTTCTTATTAAAATGGCTACTGTGATGGCACCCCATTATTCTGGTTAACATTAGTGCTTGAAGACAAACAGTTGAGGTCTTAATGCCTCTATTGTCAGTTTTCTCGCTGACATTTTTTTCTTTCACATAAAATGTCTATTTAGGTGATATCACATGTATTACATGTAAAAATGTAATAACATTTTGTACTCAAGTAAAAGTACTGATACTTCAGTGAAATTTTACTTAAGTACAAGTAAAGTTACCATTATAAAAATCTACTCAAGTGAAAGTAAAAAGTAGCTCATTAAAAATTTACTCAGAGTAAAAGTTACCAAGTTACATTTTTTAACAGCGGGGGTGGGATGGGGGATTCTAGTGTAGTTCAAAAGACAAGTGGATATAAATCTCAAACTAGTTGTTTTTAATTGAAGGAATTAAATTTAATTTAATTTGCATAGTAAAACTGTTGCCTTTCTTGTGCTTGAAATCAAAGTGGTCGCTTAAATTTGACCAGGGGTTTGCTTCATAAAAATTTGATAGCATTTCGCTTTCATCTGGGTCTGCATCACTGGCACCTGTTTTGTCCGTCTCCTCGTTCTTGTGAATTAACGCATTTGTTCTCCCCGCCTGTCAGTCAATCAGTGCAGAGGTTTGCGGGGTGCAATTTTTTCCATACCCATTGCATTATTTTTTATTATTTTTCATTTTCATTCATTTATTTTTTTACTCCGTAGCGAATATGATTTAAAATGTAGCGAAGTACAATTCTTCAAACAAAACATACTTATAAAAAGTAAAATTACAGATTTTAAAAACTACTTAAAGAAGTACACAAAAAAACTCAATTACAGTAACGTGAGTACAGGTAAATGTAATTCGTTACTGTCCACCTCTGTTTTTTTATATTACACAAATACAAACCAAGTGAATACAAAATGCAGTTTATCTTTTATCAAGTGAAAAAAAAAAACTGTCCAAACCCACCTGGCCCTATGTGAAAAAGTAATTGCTTAATCATGAATGAAATGTGATTTTTGGAAAGCTTAGTTAAATTTCACTTGTTTCTCATACCAGGACCTGGTGCTCTACCAGAAAATCCTGAAGGAGAATGTCTGGTCATCAATTTGTGACCTCAAGATCAAGCAAACATGGGTTTTGGCAAGTCAAGAGTTGGCTAGTCAAAGTCTGGACTTAAACCAGATGGAGATGTTTTTCGCCTGACGTTAACACCCTCTTATGTGGCTGAATTAAAACGATTCTGCAAAGAAGAGTGGGCCAAAATTAATCCACAGCGATGTGAAAAACTCATTGCCAGTTATTACAAATGCTTGATCACAGCTGTTGTGCCAAGAGCGGCACAACCAGTTATTAGATTTAGGGTGCAATTACTTTTTCCACTTTTTTTTTGGACAGCTTTTATTCCCATTAATAAATGAAATCATAATTTAAAAACTGCATTTTGTACTGTATTTGCACAAATTCTCTTTGTGTAATATTAAAATTTGTTTAATGATCCAAATCATGTAATCATGTCATCAATACAAAAAAAAAAAAAAAGGGGGTGGCAAATACTTTTCCGCGGCACTGCATATATTTTAATATATATTGTACTTTTTGCCCAGTTAATATCCACAAATACCTATTTCAGTGATTATAAGATATATCCTCCTATTACTACATCTACATTAGAAATAGGCACGCTCATAATGGGAATACAGGAGAACCATGTAGGATAAGAACAAATTCCCGGCAGAATTAATTCGACAGCTCTGAGCTCAGATTCTGTCCAGCTCATGCAGAACGAAAACATATTAGCAACTGACTGCCTGTCAGTTCTGGGTCACGCACTGCCTTTAATACTGTATATGTGATTGCCTCAAAAATGTGGCTTCTATTTCAAATCCACTCACCTCTGCTAAGGGCCAATGCCAATGCCAGCTCTTAGAGTGGCATAGTGGGTAGAAATACAAATAGCACCTAAATATGGCATGGTTTGCCCCACTGCCTCTGGCAGACCTGCTTTACACCCAGTTCTTAATGTCTTTCAAACTAAATATTTAAAGAATTTGTCTGTGAAGAACATTTCCAGTCTTGGGAACATATTTAATCTATTGCCGCTACACTGACAAAAAATATGGAGGTTTTATAGTCGTTGTTTGTGCACTGGGACACCGTCATGTTGGAATAGAAAAGGACCTTCCCATGACTGTTGCCACAAAGTTGGAAGCATAGCATTGTCCAAGATGTCTTGGTATGCTATATACACTAAGTACTTTTGTCTGTATAGTGTCTTTTAAGACTCCAATAACTCTATAAAACATTTTGGTTATCCTGAACCTTACTCAGTGGGCTAAAAACCTGGTAAGAAATGTGATCTAATAATGCATTGCTAACTAGTTAGTTAGTAAAGCGCATTAATAAGTATATATTAAGAGACTGGAAATAGTTTAAGGAAATCACTGGCCAAGTTTAAACAATGGACTGTATGCACATGGTGACAGTTACATATAGCAGGATGTTTTTTTTCTCTCCTGACTTACTCAGTTTTCTCATCCCTTGCATGTTCCTGATTTCGAAAAGATCGTCTGTCATAAGAAAAATTGCACTGTTAAGGCACAAATGAATAAATGTATTTACAACAGAGGCATTCAAATACAGATGACTGATTCCCAAGTTATTAATCAGAACAAGAACAAAAAAAAAAAAAACGAAAAAACCTAGCAATGATACAGAATTATTCCAATGTTACATTCATTTATATATTTGTCATTGATGGAGGACAATGATTACTGGACCAGTGATCAGAAGGTCTTACCTGCATTACAAACTTAAACTTGGTCAATTGTGAACTTCCAAATACCGTAATTTCTGAAACAGTTTAATATTCAGTCATTTTTACTAGGTGTAAGTCAGTCAACTCTAAGGCTTCGAGAATGATTTTAATCAGGGAACCGATTTTTTTATTTTTGTAAAGAAATAACGCCATCATCCGTACCCTACACGTCGTCCCATGTCAGCTCAAACATTTCTTGTGGTTAGTTACACTACAATGATTCCAGTTAGCTGGTAAGCTAAAGTGGCACTTACTGTAGCAGATAGCTATCAGTTTGACAACTGTGTTGCAACTGTCACTCAAACGGGAACTTCAATAATTATGCATAATTTTATACCTTAGTGAAATTAATTGTAAGCTGCATAAAAATTCACCCCTGGATAGTTGTCATGAATGTCAAATCTAGCTATGGAGAACAAAACCAAAACCTTTTTTTTTTTTTTTACCAGGCTACAAACATTTATGTTGTTCAGTTGGTTATTTAAACATGGAGGTCTAGGAGGATTGACTTATTCTTGGAGCCAGTGGTCCTAGTGGTCATTCTAGGAACTGCTTGTTTTGGCAATGTTGGACTCATTTTCAGAACTGGAGGTAGCCCCTTGGTGGAGGTTCATAGCCTGATAGCAGTGTGTGTGTGTGTGTGTGTGTGTGTGTGTGTGTTTGTGATGTACAATTCAAAGTGCTGCTCTTAGATTACCAAACTGCATGTGTTCATTTAGCCTCTGTCCATTCGCAGGGAAAGGCTCCTTGCTGTTTTTCTGATAACCAACCCCATCGTATTTTATACCACAGCCACCGCACACACCGCCATCATATCAGCCTTGCTGTTATTGAACAAAATAGGGCGCATTCAACCATCCAAAAGTGATCAGAAGTGTACAGAAAATAAACCCCACCATCCGATCGAATTTCTCAGTGCTCCTCTGAACCAAGTTCCTGTGTTTGTTGTCGACGGTGTCACCCTCATTAGCAGTTTGTTATGATACTGATACAGATCTAGAGAAGCACTCGACAATTAGATCTACATTTAGATGCATGCATTAGCAGCCATGACAGAGATGGATGGATGAAAAATGGATTGATAATTAGATCGTTTATACTGTGAGCAGTTATGAGCATGTCAGATGAAATTGTCTTTGCATCATAGAGACTTAAAAAAACAAACAAAAAAAAAAACAATTACAAAGCAATACAATGTCTCGTCTCTGTCTCAGGACGTCACCGGTAACGCAGGAGGTGAATAAAGGAGGGAAATAATGATGGATGACACTAATGAGATTTATGTAGCAATTAGCATCGGGCTAATTATTTAAATGAAAAGGCTGAGTGACTTGAATCTGGTGTTCATATGTATTGCACGGAAACACAGTCAAGAGAAGGCAATAAATAAATAAATAAAGTGGTCAAGATCCCTGCTGTGTGAGTGAATACAGTTATACAGTATAGAGACTGCGAGAGGGTAAAAGGAAATGAGAAGGCATTGAGACAATAGTTTTTTTTTTGTTTGTTTGTTTTTTACCCTATAAGGCCAGCTAAACCACCCTAAAGCACCACTGGGTCTCAGTACTCGACGAGTTCTGTGAAACTTAATATAACTAGCATGCATGTGTATAAAGTATCAGTGGATCGTTCCTCTCTATAATTAAACTGCTTAGTGAATTTTTTTTAACTAACAGATTTTACATTTGCACTATTCATACGAGGGACGTTCAAGTCAAGCCAGGACTTGCGCAGAATAACGGAAAACATTTATGAGAGTGAAATTCTCTATACTGTATAACCCCCTGCTACACTAATGAACTTATCCCAGTGTTTCACGAGTGCTTGGATGCCATCAAGGTAGATGTTTTTCTTAGTATGATCGGACTGCCTGCTTCACTCCTTTAATGGACCAAACATGGAAATGGATTGGAGTGAGGTCAGGACTGTACAGGGGATGTGGCAATAACTCACAGCCAAGTTCCTGTAATGTGCAAGTGGTGTTGGGGAATGATTGTGTGTACAGCTCCAACAAACAGATGCATCTCTTGGACAAGTTGGCAACAAGCTGTCTGTCTTTTTTCAAGGATCAGGTGGTCCATTTGCTGAATGTTCATGGAATGACTACAAGTGGGCTCTGATCCACCTCAGCCAGGATCATTGTTCACAGACGTATGCCAAATTTGCACTATTCAAATTTTTTACTGCAGCTCAGAGTCTCATCATTGACTGTGCTCGAAGTCTTCTGTAATTGTCAGTCGGTTTTATTCACGAAAGAACTTTCATCACGTCCCGGTTTGACTTGAACCCCTCCTCGTATTTGCTCTATAGATCAGATCCCTCTAATTAAAGAGGCAGTGAGATCACCCACTGAAAGATGCTCCATGTTATTTATTTGATGGTTTTGACTGCAATTTAATTCGCAGCAGCTGATCATGGCTTTAAAGCCTGTTGTGTTTGTGGCCTCAGTGAAACTTAATTGCAGCTGGAGCTGTAGAACACCATCTGTTTCTGTGAATAAACCAGAAAACATTCAGACACCAGAACTCCATGGTTTATCCCAGAAGTAGATACACTGAAATAAAAAAAATAAATAAAAACAATTGTCCTTGAAAAGTCTGACTTTTAAAGGCCAAGAAAAGTTTGACTTAAAAAAAAAAAAAATTTTTTTTTAACTGTCCTACTGTGTTAAAAGTTCCATATTTTTCTATTTCTGTAACAAGCTAACACAGGTCTCAGAGCACCCATGTGTGTATGAGTGTGTGCGCATGTATTAATGCTCCAGCTGAAATACACCTCAGAGAATGGATCTCTCAAATTCCCTCCGTTTCACTCCTCTTCCAAGTGTACTATTGCAGGTAATACACTACTATTGCGACACGTTCCTCCAGAGAACAGCGGAGCTGAGCAACGAGCCGGGGCAGGGCTATCTTCATATATTAGGTCACATTAGTGAGGAAATCTAACTGGCTTGTTTAAATAAAAACTGAAAAAGAACAAAAAGCAGGAATTTTTCACTTTTTTTGTTTGTACACACTCACACTAGAGACGCATCTTAATGTCCAACTATGCCTAAAGAAAACTTTACGTTATATGTGCCCTTTAAGTTAAGATACATTCTTTGGTCTTTAACTCACTTAAGTGTTTAGAGTAGTTAAGGATTACAATTTTTAGCAACAAATATGCTAAATGTAAATCCACAGAAATTATAATGATCATGTAGATGAAAAAAAAAAAAAACCTGTATTATTAAAAATGTTAACTATATAATATGCCAAAATACATTTCAGTCAGATGCAGCGAGGGGGTTCCAACAGCAGTTTGATAGACGTCTGGCATTTTTTAAACAATCCCAAATCAATTTAGCCAACATGCCCTCATGCTGCTTTTATTCATATTCATGGATTGCTGCTTGCTGGAGCTAATTATTGAGCTATAACAGAAAGAACAGGGTTATGACAATCCTGGTAGGTTGTAATGTTGAGATGATATGATGGAAAAGCAAATTAAGTAGGGCAAATAGCTTAGGGCCTGCAATTTTCAGGGGGTTAAAAGGACCCAGGAACAGAGTCTGGCTTTGTGAGTAATCGAACATTTACACACTCATCTCCAATCTAAAGAAAGGAGTAAGGATCTCCAGCACATGTGTCTATTTATGACAGAGAGAGAGAAAGAGAGAGGGAGGGAGACTATAGTCATATTTTATGAGTATCCATCATCAGTAAGTGCTTTATCCTGATCACCGGGTCACCGAGGATCTAAATCTATTCTGCAAACCCTGGAAGGAATAAATGCTAAATGAGATGCCAGTTCATCTCGATATAAACCATACATACAAACACATGCACACCTCGAGCAAATTACCATACAACAAAATAAAACAGAAAAACTGAAAGAAGCCCGCAATTGTACCAAATGTCTTTCTGTGCTGTAGCATTATAATTTGCCTTCACTGGAACCTGTTCCAGCATGACAAGTCCCCTGTGTACCAATCAAGCTCCGTGGAGTGTAAAAGTTTGAGTGGAAGAACTCGAGTATCCTGCACAGAGCCCTGACTGAACTCAATCCCACTAAACTCCTTAAGGATGAACTGGAACAGCACGTGCATCCCATGATCCCATGCCTCCTCATCCAACATCAGGGGTTTTTTGGTACATTTTGTGTTGGTCCATCCAGAATTGGAGAGAGAAGAGAGATGTTTTTGACCAATTTGTAACAAATCTTTTCTATATGCAGGCTTCACTAAATGGCAGACCGTGGATCAGATCTCTACCCAGTGACAATTCTATCCGGATCCTGAACCTTTTCTGATAAATGAGAATAAATATAGCAGTAATCTACCATTTTTTACCTCGAGGTGGGCGTGGTTATACTGTACACACCAATCAACACGATAGTTTGCTTTGTGGAAAAAAAAAGAAAAAAAAAAAAAAAAAAAAGCGTGACACAGCATGGCTTACTCCAAGGTATCCGCAGCAGTCAGAGGTGAGGGTGTGTAAAATACCTGAAATCAGAGCTCGTTATGACAGAGCAACCAGAGTCCATCCATATTCACTTACAGCCCAGCACTGTCCACATAAAGATTCACTAAAGTCTGTACAGTAATGTAATGTACACAATACATGTTCAAAAGAATATGAAGTCTTTTCCAGCACACCTCTAAAACTTTGAATAGAGTCAGGGTCAGGAATCTGTGGTGTCCAGTTCATGTGTAAAAAAAGATCCCTCGTACCCCAGAACCACCCTTTCATCATTTGAGTCTTGGAATATGTCCCTGTTCCTAATCATTCAGTGCATTCAGGTAGAAAGTGGACTTCATTTTATTGCCACATAGCGTTACTGTGTCTAGAACAGACCAACCCCATATCATAAACATTGACTCCATAGGCTTGTGCAGTGGGGACTACGAATGATGGGAAGCATCATTTTATCCTAATGCACCCATCACTATGGAATAGCATCAGTCTAGACTCAAACCACATGACCTTTTCCCAAAAGTCCAATCCCTAGCAAACTGAAGACTTTTTCTCTACAATCAGTCTCACTAACAAGTGGTCAGAGAAGGGAGAAAAAAAAAAAAAAAAAAAAAAAAAAGCCTGCATGAGTGCGATTAGAGATCACTTAAAAGAAAATTTTCATGCATTTTTTGTTCCGACCACATTTCTTCCACAAAATTAAATGGTTCAGCACCATCCTTCCAGGATTTAATAATGTGTTACACCAAAATCTCTTAACATAAGTCCAGTGACCTGAGCCATCTGCTTAGTTATTTCCTTTGCCTGATGCAGGACAATAATTGGACCTGTCTGAAACACAGTATCATCCTCTACACGATCATGGGATACATATTCCGACATGGTTGTGTAGGAAATACTTATTGCATCAGTTAAGGTTAAAAGAATTGTTGAAGCTGAAACATATTAATCGCTGCAGTAATGATCAAATTAATTATTCAATCAATAAAAGGTTAAGGTTTTATAGGGAGATGTGAAGCAAGCCACTATGTCCCTTTGCTAAATGTTCCTCTGGATTTGACAACTTTAATCTGCAAAGATTTCACCAACAGCCAGAAAATGTCTTCCTTCATCCTGTGAATCTCATTACACACGTTATTAAGGTTTGATCCTAATGTTACTCGGCTGATTCCGATCTGCTTTGTTGGAGATCATCACTGACACTGTCTACACACGCACAGACAAAATATACAGAATATTTACAAGAAGAAAAAAAAATGCATATACTTGCTTCGACAAATGTAAGGACCAACATTCTGCTAGCAGGCAAATATTGCAATTAAATATCATTACGGTCTGAAACCCTCAAAAAACCATTGACAAAACCACACAAAGTTGTGAGACAGATCAGACACCAAGTCCAGTAATTGGGTGAAGAGCGAAATCTGTCACGTGCATGCACACCGGCCTGAATTGTTTGAATAAATAGTGAGAGAATGCCGCTTTCAGAAGAGATTGTACCGGTCACTATTGAAACTGGAGTACACATCGACTTAACATAACAAATCTCTGTGTGTACATGTGAAAGAGGAATTATGAATGACACCGCCTATCCAAAAGCCAAGAGAACTTCCTGATGTCTGTGCTGTCAGATGTTTGAGACATGATCGACTAGAGCCATTTTACATTTTTAGTTCCAGTGCGTTTCTCTTTAGAGTTGCTTTCGTTCATTTGCTCAGCACAGCGACCCTTCTGTGCAACATAGCTTGATCTTACAAATGTGCCGTCATGCATGAGCTCAAAAGCAGACAGGTTCAAATTAGGTTCTGCTCATGCACATGAGGGTCAGTCTTAACAATATGACTTATGTTTTGTGGACCCAACTTATAAAATCTGATCCAAAAAAAAAAGTCTTGCGACCTGATTCAAAGCATTCTGATGCCATCCCAAACTGGATTATGACCACAGTTACAGTCAGGGGTAAAAGTAGGCTGGTACAATCCAAATTACTGGAAAGAGGGGTGAGCAGCTGCTGACCAAAACTTGCATTCATGGAAGCACTTTCAGCAAGAAAACACATCTGATAACATTGTCATTTTAAACATCACTTACAATAAACGTCTCAGTCATTTTGAATAGCCTTGAACTGTCTTTGGTTTTGATCTTTAAATCACTGCTAGTTAATATGAGTGTGAGCGTCTGGCGGGTTCATGACACACCTCACTGCTTTGCTTAGTGCTAACACAAGCAACAAACCCGTCTAGCTTTAAACACAAGGCTCAATCCCAAATCCTTTATCCTATATTTTAACTCCGATCAAGGGCACTAAACAAGGGATTCTACACCCTACACAGCACAGAAGCTTTCCATTTAATGCTATTTTGGATTTTTTTTTTTTTCCTCTGGAACAGTTAGTTAGCGAAGGCTGTAAAAGTTTCCAAAGTTTATTCTTCTCACCTTTTGGCTAAATCGAAAAATATTTTACTCCTGGTCACAGTATTTTCCATCATTCACACATGTTGGTGGGGAGATCTTATATAAGGTCACATTAGGGGAGGGGGAAAAAAATCAGATAAAATATAAAAAAAAAAAAAATACTTTATAGTCCATTATAATTTAGTGTAACATATTGGAAACTGTTATCACTTATGCAATAGCAGCTACAATTCAGCTATTCAAACACAACAATTCCCTAATTTTCCCATTTGGCCTAAATAAATAAATAAGAAATGCAGCTAAAGACAAAAATTGCAAAGCTCACAAATTTTCTTGCAGTGAAAGACATGAAGGTAAAGCATTGGCTTTGACACTTCTGTTGAGTCAATTTATTAAGGTTAAATAAAGGACTTTATTAAATAACAGCATGTTTTTAAATCTGTTTATTATTAGCCATAGTCATTCATCTGCCTGTAAATAAGTGACTATTGTAGAAATAAAATATTAAAAAAAGTGAATTATATAATGTTATTACTGCCCGAGCTGATCCTTCTAAGAGTTTTGTTTTGTCTGATGAGGAATATCAGTAGGTTGATTATAGGTAACATCTAAGCTAATCAGTTAAAAATTTATTAAGTAATGCATTTATTAACATGGTAGTAAAAATGGTTAGTTGGATGTATGTTATAAACTATACATATGCCCTCAATTTTCCTAACGTCTTTATAGTAGTCTTTAGTTGTAATATTTTTGCATAAATAAGAATTAATGCAGGTAAGAAATAAAGTTGCTGAAGAAAAATTTGAGCACATGCATTGTTGGACTGGTATGTGGTATTACTCAAGATAACCTCACTTGAACACAACAAACCTAACTTGCATGGAATTAATCCCAATTCAATAAAAAAAAATAAATAAATAAAAAATAAAAAAACTTTCTGCACCAGCTCTGAAATTACAACGTGACATAAACAACTGCTTTAGAGCTTGATAGTATGAACACTGGGTCAGTCTTATAACAGTGATAACACTTGCATCCAATCAGGTTATCGTATCACAATCAGCTCCTATAATAACGTCACATTTCCATCCAAGAAATACAAGGGGCGTTCAAGTCAAACAGGGACTTGTCGTTTCGTGAGCAAAAGAAGAGATCCGAGTGCATTCTTTTAGTCGTGCTGACACATGACGTGTCTCCTATTATCACATTGTGATGCTAATGTGACAAGCCACACCATGAAAGACATGGTAAGCAAAATGCCATGTAAGCTTGGATTAGCATGTTGTGATGAACCGATTGACATGTACACAACAATGACATGAAGCAGGCAGTCCGATCAAGGCTCCAACATCCTTAGAAAACTTTCCACTATGCTGGGATAAGTGCATTAGTGAAGGGGATTATATAGAGAAATAAAGGTAGTTTTGACTCTCATAGCTGTCCTGATATTGTGCACAATTAAAGGTTTGAGCAGCATTTTCCAAATGAAAATGTAAAAATGGGTTTAGTTGTAGGAGAGGATTACTTTGCAAAGGCTTTATTATACATGCACATACACAAGATGGCCGCCTGTGCTCATTTGGAGCGTTGCTTGTGTTTATCCACAGAAATTACCATGAAGCATCTGCATGTTGGAAAAAAACAAATATTGGAGCAGCGTAGCGCCAGGTGACACTGTATCCACAGCAAACTCTTTTGTCTTTCTGCTGTTCTCTTTCTGGGGTCGCCACAGCGAATCATCTGCCTCCATCTAACTGTTTCCTCTTCTCTCACCCCAACTAACTTCATGTCCTCTCTCACTGCATCCATAAATCTCCTCTTTGGTCTTCCTCTAG
>JAQMYJ010000012.1:29816685-29840541 GCA_030014305.1 Clarias laeviceps | reverse complement strand
CATGTCCAAACCACCTCAATCTGGCCTCTCTGACTTTATCTCCAAAACATCCAACATGGGTTGTCCCTCTGATGAACTCATTCTTGATCCTATCCATCCTTGTCACTCACAACATCATCTCTGCTACCTCCAACTCTGCCTTCTGTCTTTTCTTCAGTGCCACTGTCTCTAAGCCGTAGAGCATTGCTTGTCTCACCACTGGCTTAACACCTTTCCTTTTTCTCTCACTGATACTCTTTTGTCAGATAACACACTGACACTTTTCTCCACCCATTCCAACCTGCCTGTACCCCCCCTCTTCACCTCCTTTCCACACTCTCCGTTGCTCTGGACCATTGACCCTAAGTACCTAAAGTCCTGCACCCTCCACAGCTAACGAAAAATAGCATTAAGTTCCTAATCACATACTGTATATGTGATTAGAACACATACCTTATAAACCTATCGCAATTCATTTAAACATTTTAAAACTCTCTCATGTAGCCTTTAAACTCAATAAAAGGTCCTTTATGTACATGATGATATTCTCATTAGAGAATTAGGGCATAAGGTGAGGTACACCCTGGATGGGATGCCAATTAATCGCAGGGCACACACACATTCACACACCAATTTTTTAGAGCCAATTAGCCTATTCTACATCGCTTTGGATTGCGGACATGCAAACTAAACTCCATGCACACCGACTGGAGGCAGGAATCGAACCCGGATCCTGGAGGTGGGAGACGACAGTGCTAAACACTAGGATTCAAGGAGAATTATAGCTCTTGAGTGCGTTTAATGTTGCTGTGCATAAACGCACTAAATATTCAGAAATATTTAGTCTCTCCCAGGCCATCTAGTGGATTAATCCTCCAAATGTATACAAAATATTCAGGCAAGTAGGTGAACAATGCTAAAATCAACATTAAATAACTTTCTATAACAAGCCAACACAGGTCTCAGAGACTTGAAAAAGGCAAAAAAAAAAAAAAAAAAAAAGGGCAAGGAATGCTTTTTTTGTTCACACACAGAAGTTTGATGTTAATGTCTAAAAACCACTAATGTAATTTTGCATAATAGCTGCCCATTAAGACAGCTTTGCCTTTTGTTATAGTTATAATAATTTAACTTTCAGTATCTGTTCAAAAGTTCTGGCCAACATGTAATTAAGTGATGAACTGTTGTAGTTAAGTTACTTCGATTAATCATCTTTATAAAAAAAATAAAAATAAAAAAAAAAAAGGGATTATGTGACTTTCACAACCACACAATGATTCAATGTTACAGATTAATGAACACACTTTCATTAAAGATCCATCCAAAACACACATTTCTCTTAAAGGGTTTCACTTTTTCTAAGAAAGAATAATTACCTTGTGTGTGTGTGCGCGTGCGTGTGTGTGTGTGCATGCATTCAGGTCTACAGGTGTGACTTTGTCCCCTGGCGTGTAAAAGTCTAATCGCCTCATTTGTCTCCTGCGCACCACAACAGCACATAAAAGCTCAGGGTGAAAATATTGAAGTTTTTTTTTTATAAAGCCTCCTTGCACCATACTCTCCACGTTGTTGTTGTTTTTTTTGTCGAGTCACGGTCATTGATCCTTGAAAATCAATTTGCATTTTTTTTTCCTGAGATGTGATGCACCGCAGCATGCTCGTTGTCTCGCTTACCAACTCGAACACAAAAATCGCCTGTGCTGCAGCATCTAAAAATAGCAGTCCTACTACGACACGGTGGTCTTTCCGTAACTAGAGGCCTCTTTACGCTGCGGTTGCACGATCTGCTCGTTCAAACATGTCCAAATAAACTCAGAGCTCAGAGGTGCGAGGTCAGCATCTATCTGATCCGCAATCAATCACCGCAAGCCAAGATCAGGCCTCAAGTCTCAGCAAAGTACAAGGTCAGGGTTAATATTTTCCTTTCACGTTTCAGAAGGCTTTATTAAAGAGCAAAAATGAAAACAGATGAGCAACGCTTAAATCACCATGTTCGAGCGTTTTGTGAAAATTTTTGCTTCTATGATAAGAAGCAACACAAAGAACACACACTCAGCTTAGTGCAGAGCCTGGGAAGTCCCAAAAGGCGTGTGGGAACGAGTTATTTATCTTGTGTATGCACAGCTCGCTTTCTAACCACCAAGCAAATTAACTGTTCAAATAAAGCAATAAAGGCGTTTTATGTTTCAAATATACAGTACTTTGTAAATCAACAAAGTGCCAATGGCAAAACAAATAATCCAGCTGTTTTCATGCAAAAGCCTAGCATGCCTTTAAACTTGTGCAGATACCGTTTCAGCATCTCTACCGTTTATCCTGTACAGGGTTGCGGGGGACCAGGAGCCTATCCCAGGAGCCTTAGCGGGCACGAGGCAAGGGACAACCTGGACAGGATGTCATTCCATCAGAGTGCGCACATACACACACACACACTATGGGCAATTTGGGAACGCCAATTAGCATAATTTGCATGTCTTTCACTGTGGGAAGAAACTGGTGTAACCGGAGGAAACCAACCACGCACACGCCATGCACACTGAGGTGGGAATCGAACCTGGATGGGAATTGGGACCCTGGAGGTGCAAGGCGACAATGCTAACGACTAAGCCACGTTGCCAGGTAACGATAATGTTGTTGCCAAAATAATAATAAAATTTAAAAAAAGAAGATAAATCCTAATATTTTTTCCAACATAGCTGATAGAATATGGTTAAAACAAATTGCCTTTTAAGGTAAAGGGGCGGGACTAGGAGAGTTTGATCCGGCTGGGGGCAGCACCATCTCCAATATGTAAACAAATGGATACGGATGGAATGTATGGCAAAATCAAAGCATTTTAGACTTTTGAGACTAAATGAGTATAAAAGATCTATATTTTTAAACAATGTAATTAGTGCATCAATTAACACGTGATAATTAGTTATTTAAAGGAAAATCTAAAATACTTATGCTCCGCTTAAGCTTCAGTATGTGTTTTGTACCCTAATACACATCCACTCACATATTGATGGATGTCAGTAGGAAACAAGCTAACGTCAGGGAGAAGATGTTGCGTGGTGTTAACAGTATTTCCTCTACTTGCAGCAGATGAGCTTGTTCCCATTCTCCACATATAGCCTGCTGCCCCACTGCCCTCAATTCTTAGCTGTGAAAAGATAAGGCTGATGACAGACTGTCAAAAGAAGTAGGAAAAAATGTAGCAGAGAGAAGGAGAGGGATTCCTTGACAGCTGAAAAATAGACTACTACACTATGACAGTTGTTCCAACAGGAGGCAAATGAGCTTCAACAAAAAGTTTCCATAGACTCTGTATACACTTGTAGCTGTATTGACTTTCATGAGTTTCATGGACTGCAAATGACCACTAGTGTAACATCCACCAAGCCTTCAGAAACAACTAAATTCAATAAGCCTTTGAAATTTCCAGATGGTTGAAGCATGCAAGCAAGGAGAGTAAGAGTATAAGCAGAACACGTGCGTCTGATCTAATCAACCACATTGCCAAGATAAACAATCTGATGGTTTTGACCATGACAAACATGTTCTTCATTAAAAAACAAAAACTAAACACCTGATAGTCCTTTTGGTGAATCCTTTCTGATTCTGAATGAGACCCACCAACAGTGTTTCCCTATCCGCAGTGGATAAACGTTTAATCTCTTTAGGACAACTGCATTAAGATCCTCCTGTTCAACATGTGTTTCGAAAGATGCTTTAGGGAAATCTTGATGTCCCTAATGAACAAATGAGATGCAACAAGTGGGGACATGAGGCTGAAACCTCAAGAGAGAAGAAACAATCAAAAGGGTTCCCGTCATCTTCTGGGTGACACCAGATAGTGGGAATATTACATTATTACCCTTGTACAGTTGCAGACTACAGTTTAAAGTCAACATATGAAAGAATCTCTTAAACCTAGCATAATAAGAAAAAATATATTTAAATACCAAGTAAACATGAAAGCAAAAATCAATTGCTTAGAGAAACTTTGAAGTTAATATCCTTCTTTGTAGTGAAGTGAGAGTCAAGCTTTCTAACTCATAAGCAGAAAAAGCACACTAAGGAACTGCAGGTACACAAGTCCTGATATTCACATAAAAATTATAACTAATCCCAGCTGCAGCTAACACACTAATAGAAAAGCCAACAGAGCATGACTGTAATTGCTAATACTGCATTGAGCAACACACACACATTATTGCACCACAGAAGTCCTGCAGCTACAACAAACGATATGTAGCAGATTCAAATAAAGACATCCTGGACCCAGTCCATCATATCCATCTTGAGGAATGAAACAATTTAATGGCACAGATGTTCCAGAGTCCGACCTTTAAACTTGGCTTAATGACACTTTAATGATTCCCAATTTGCCAAAAAAAAAAAAAAAAAAAAAAGCAACAATGGATAATGAGGCACAATCTGCATTCTACAGGTAGCACAAACCAACCTACCCTGCCATGGTCATCAGTGTGCATCAATCAGGTGTGCTTGTCAAAACAATGTAAACACTGTAAACACTTATCAGGCTGTCGGGCTCCAGTCTTCATCTGAATAAAGTATAGACTGCACCGACTGGCATCAATGACTGGCAGAAATGAGTAAGATAAATGAGGCCTGGGATTCACAGTATACTGTATAACCCCAAAAAAGTTTAACATTCCTTGCTTCAATCACAAGCTGTGAATCCATCAGCTAATAATCAAGCTTTCTATAAAACATATATGTGCATGCCAGCTATTCATCAGTTCTGCAATCTGCACTTGAGAATCCTAGGCTTATTACATGCAAACATAGTGCAAGCCAGAACACCAGGTAGGAGATCAGAGCCCTGCAGTATCCCCCTAATGCATACTAATGCAAAGAAAAACAAACTCTCCTGATTGAACCGCACGTGCAGAGATGCATATCAAGCATGTACAGGGCTGCTGAGGGATTTGTGATGCTCGTTGAGATGCAGCTCAGCCCGCAGACCCACTCGTGCAAAGTAACAGAGCGGATACACGCACGCTTCAGAGAGCAAATCTAAGTTTTATTTAAATAAAACAAAGATTCTGTTGCCTAACTAAAATACAAAAATATGGACTCCGAAAGAAGAAATGAGAATAATGTACATTTTTGCGCATTGTCTTGAAATAAAAGCCAGACGTGTGTTAAAAGGTCGCCGTGTTTGGATTGCAGTCGTTACGCAGTGGCGCGTGATCTCCGCGACTCGTCTTTGATGCTAAAGCTTTGGGAGTTTTTAAAATGAAACAAAAGGGAAAGGAAAAAAAGGAGTAAGAATCCCGAACGCGCAGCATCAGCCCCGACCCTCTCCAACTGCCGTGCGGCTCAGCTGGGCTTCCCAGCGTCCCAGTGCGCAATGATCAATGGTCCGAAAACGAAGGTCCGCGGTACTCGGGGTGCACCGGATCACACGGCACGAGCCAAAAAGGGCGTTGTCTTTGCGAACGCTTGAGCTTTAACATGAAAAGCGCACATTCCTCAAAAGTCTTGAAAGAAGGGTACGAGCAGCCCTTGCCGCAGGCGCGTGCGCAGTTCCGAGTTTGTGTCCGCGATGCAAAAAAAAAAAAGAAAAGAAAAAGAAACCAAAAATAATAACAGCCACGACCTCGAAATTCCGCTCACTGTTTCTCGTCGAGCAGCGAGAGCTCCTCCAGGATTCCGCTGGCGTCCACGCGCCTACGCTCGCGTATCAGCTCCTCGAGGCTGCGGAAGACGAGCGTGTGCACGGTGCTCTCAGACAGGTGCACCTTGAGCAGGTATCGCTGGCCGGCTGAGTGCGCCTCGCCGCCCGCCTTGAACTCGCGCTTGCCGAAGCGGCACCAGGCGGCGAAACTCTCCGAGCTCGTCCAGCACACGTCGGCGCGGTTGAGCCCCAGATGGCCGCTCGCGTTGCGCACCACCAGGTCGGGCGGCAGCGGCCGGAATCGGTAGCGCTCGTTGGCGATGCGCCCGCGGCGGCCGCCGCTCACGTCAAACAGACTGTCCTTGCGGATCTCGCCTTTGTGCAGGTGGATCACCTGGTCCTCGCCTTCGAACACGGCCCAGTGCGGCGCCTGAGCGCTCGCCACCAGCTCGAGCACGTCGCCCGGCTTGCACATGGCGAGCAGCGCGGGCACTGGGTACACGCGCAGGTCCTCGCGCGCGCGCACCTTGGAGAAGATGCATTCGTGGCAGCAGAAGGCCGAGTACTCGAGCTCGTCCAGCGTCTCCACGGCGCCCTCCTCGCTCGGGCTGCGCTCGAGCGACCGGTCGTCAAGCTCCTCCTCGTCGTCGGAAAAGAAGTAGGCGACGCCGACGCGCAGCTCGTCCTTCTCCACGCCCGACGGATCCCCGGTGGGTAGCTCGCTGTAGCTCAGGTGCGTGATCCGGTCCAGTTGGTTGCCCATCAAGGACGGGAGAGGCACGCGAGAGGCATGGAAAGCAGCTTCTGTCAACAAAAACAAAAATATAAACAAAAATAATAAATCACATAAACAAAACGAGAACAGCTCAGCCTCACGCTCATGCACTCGGATTTGTAAACAAGTCACTGCGCCTGGAGCGAACTGCAAAATGGAGCGAGGAACAGAAGGGCGATCCAATATGACAACACACACACTCTCTCTCTCTCTCTCTCTCACACACACACACACACACATACCCCAAACATTTCAGCATGCATTGAGCAAATGTACCGATTTTGCACTAAACCTAACCAGCTGCAGAGCTTTTCCTGGGCGCGCGAAGGCTGCTGAGGATACCTGTGTATTTCCGGGCGCGCACGGTTAATTGATCTTCCACTCCATGCGTGTTTCAGCGTTCTTTCCTCCACACGAAAGGCTTCCCCCGTATCGGTAACTCTCTCCAATTCTTCCCTGCTCGGAGCTAAAACTACTCTTCAACTTGACGCACAGCCTCACTTTAAATAGAAGCGATAACCCCGCCCCCGAGCACATAAACCCACCCCTGTGCGAAGCTGATTGGTTCCTGGACCGTATCGTTTAAGACGGAGCGCATTGCTGTAGTCATCATACTACAATAGGCTTATCATATGTGTAGTCTCCAGCAGTGTTTCCCAGTCGTGCTGCAGGAGTTCCTCTGTAGTCTGCACTTCACATTTAGTGTTTCCCTCTCTCCTCGCTTCCACTTAACATCATGAACAGCTTGCTATTAAGTAAACGTGTTGATTTAGGTGAATCAAAGTAGATAAATAAGCTAATGTGCAGTGCAGCAGATCCACAGGACTTGGTCAGGAGATTATAATTACATCCTCTTGCACAGTGAAAACCCCAAAATATAATAAAATGCATCATGTAAGGCAAAGCTATATATTTAGATATGAATCTCTCTCTCTCTCTCTCTCTCTGTGTATATATATGTATATATATATATATATATATATATATATATGTGTGTGTGTGTGTGTGTGTGTGTGTGTGTGTATGTGTGTATTGTGCAAGACCTTTACTTTTATTAACCCAAAGAATGTCACTCATTCAATCACTCATCATCTATACAGCTTTATCCTGTGTATAGGGTTGCAGGGGGCCTGGAGCCTATCCCAGAAGGCTTGGGCCACGAGGCGGGGTACAGCCTTGCCAGGGTTCCAATCCATCACAAGGCATATACATACACATTCACACATTATGGGTAATTTGAGAACGCCAATTAGCCTAATCTGCATGTCTTTGGACTGTGGGAGGAAACCAGAGTACCCAGAGGAAACCCACCAAGCACGTACAGTAGAGAATATGCAAATTGCATGCACATGGACCCAAGGCGGGAATCGAACACGGAACTTAGGGTTCCAAGACTACAGTGATAAACGCTAAGCCACCATGTCGCCGCAAATATAAATATTCAGTGATGAAATTATGTTTTGAAGTAAAACTGCTTCCCAGTGCCTTTATTTTTAGTAACCCATACACTCTAAATCACATGAAAACAGCTCAAATGCTTTCATTTACCTGTCATTATTTTTCTCTAACTCCCATAACTCATTGTTGGTGTGTGTAGTCTATATTTCACAATCTCTACAGGCACTTCATCAGTTCAATATCACTTCAGCATCAATGTGACGGCATTGTACTCATGTTGCATTAAGACCACCGTCCTGTTCACAGGCATTCACAGCCTATGTAATTGATTGTGCATTCGACTATGCACATATTTCACATACTGAAAGGTTAAATTCAGTTGCAGTTGTGTTGTGCTGTTTTTCCTTCAGCAGCATTAAAGAACCATGCAAGCAGAAACATTTCAAAATGTGTGTGACATTTTGGTGTGTGCATAGAGTCTTTGTATATGAGAAATGAATGGTAAAGTAGGAGAAACAGAATGACAATGGGAGAGAGGGCACCTGTTGTGAGCAGGAGACGGGCAGTCTAATAAAACACCAGGTAATATGTATAAATTTATGAGTTACTTTCTCGCTAGATGGATGCAAAGCAAGGAAGGAAGTAGTGAAAAGGTTGTCTGCTACATGCATATGTTGCTATGACATGATCTCAACTTTAGACAAGAGTGATCTAATCAAAATCTATTCTTTACTCAAGTACCTGTATAAAACATGAACAATTAGATGCCTGTAAATTCTTTGTTCATTAAATTCTGCCTAAGTAAAGTACACACACATTTTGGTGCATAGTAGTACATAGTAAATCTTTTGCAAACTCCCTTGTTTATACAGTGGTGCCAGAATTCAATAATTACTCAGAATGCAATTATATATAATTATAAAGTGCAGACTCGTGCACCTGGTGTTGAAGAAGAAGTTGATTAATTTTGCAGTCCAGGACAATAGTTTTGTGCAAGGTTTATATTAATGTATCTGTTTTTATAAACTATTGTTTCTACAGTACTTTTTTTCAAGAGAGGTGGCTTTGCAGTTTTCATGGTAACATGACATCTTATTAACCTTAATTCGGCAATGGGACATTCACTGTTTGGTCAAAAAAATCATATTTAATTAAAAATATTTAATTCAACCAACTTTGGCTTTAATTACAACACACAATTTGGTGGCCAAATCATGTGTATAAATGATTCGTCATGCTCCCCGAACTAGTCCTGGAATATGCCTGTGTCATCAAAGAAGAAAAACTCCATTAATGTGATAACCTGGTCATTCAGTACATTCAGGTCATCAGCTGACTTCATTTTATTGCCACATAACATTGCTGAGCCTAGACCCGACCAACTAATTCTGATCATGACCCTGACTCCAGAAGATTGTATCTTTATGGAAATACAGAAATTACTCAAAGCAAAATAACATGTTGAATTACATGATCTGAATAAAAGCTTGGCACAATAAATATGTTCAAATTTTTGTGCATTTCATTTTGATCTGAATGGAAATAGTCTCTACATCATTAATATGTTTGACATTTTCAGCACTGCAATTTATTGAGGGAAAATATAATAAACACATTTAAAATTCAAAGCAAAACATATTGACCTTACTAAATTGCTGTTCGAAAAATATATTCCATTGTTAAAATCTTCATTATTTTTCAACCTCACAAGTTCAGGTTGCCAAAATTCAGCTATTAAAATACAGGTTGACAAAATTTGAATTTTCAAATTCAGGTAACTGAATAACTGAAACTGCATTGGCAGAAAAAAACATAATGCGCAAAAATTCCCCTTGCCAAGGATCCCCAAGTGTAATCGCTATCTAAAAGTGTGTAGTCAGGAATGCAAATACAATCACAAATTAAAGCACGCTATTGAACGCACCACAGCAATTGGCAGTTCATTGTTCTTCCTGTAATATTCCGCATGTAAAGGCCTGAATTTTGATATATCTAAATTGTGTTGACCCAAATTTGATAACTTGAATTTTGTTGACATTAATTTCAATACCTGAATTTTGGTAACTTGAATTTCTGTGGATGAAGAATAAAAAGGATGGTATTTTTTAACAACTGGATATATTTTCGAACAGCAGTTTAGCAAGGTCAATATTTTTGCATTGAATATTAAATGCTTGAAACACATTTTCATTTGAAATATACAACAAAAATTTACCCAGGAATGGGGTTAATCTGGACTAATCAGACCAAATTACCTTTATAAAAAGTCTGCAAAATCTAATCTTTATACTCCCTGGCAAACTGAAGACTTTTTTTTTTCTGATTAGTCTCACTAACATGTGACTTTTCTATGGCAACACAGCAGTTTAGTTCCTGTCTTATGAGCTCTTGTCACATTGTGTATTTAAAGTCTATTTTCTGATTTCTAAAATATATAGCATTTTTGCATCTCTGTAAAGAAAGCAACATATTACATGTCAGACCAGTTTTTAGAAAAAAACAACAACATAGAATTCATTAATCTTCCATACTACTTATCCTGTACTGGGTCACGGGGTCACTGGAGCCTATCAAGGGGACTTTGGGCACAAGGCAGGGTATATCCTGGACAGGGTGCCAAAGCAAGCTCCTGGGTTTTGCATAAAAACAGAAAGGAGCAAGTGTGACATGCTCAGTAAAACCCTAACAGGTGTTTTTTTTTTTTTTTTTTTTTTTTTACAATACTGTGTCTTGAGCACAGACAAAATATGGCATAAAAAAGATGCCTTTGAAAACAATTCTACATAAAGGAAACTTCTTTAAAGAGCACAAAAGAGTACTGAACTAAAGCACAGTTGTTATCTTGTGTGAAAACTCTTGTTAAAAATAATCAGTCTTGCTAGATATAGATTTGTGCATTTAAATAGGTAAAACAACTTTGCTAGGTAAAAAAAAAAATAAGTGAAAAAATTTGCTAGAATTTGAATTCTTCTGGTAACTATATCACACTTGCTCCCTTTCAGTAAATTTTTATTCTGGTCTGTTACAGTATGTTCTTTTCTTTACATGCATGCAAATGTTCTTCCACAATGTTATTCATTTATTCAATTTTAAGTTAAGATTGGAAATTAGTGATGGGACGATTGGATCATTAAAATGAACTAGTTCATCAAAATGAACAGATATTTTTTTTTTAGTCATTTCGTTCTTTTGATCAGAAATTAAAATAAAATTTCAATAAATAGACCCCCATCATGTCTACACACACAAACGGTTACTATGTGAAATGTAAATGAAAATATCACAGTACGGCTGAGGACGTATTATGATAATCGTAGGCGTTCTTTTGTCACGTGACCCCCAAAGACGCTTTGCAGTGCACTGCACATAAGCTACGGAGGTTTCGCGATGCTTTGCGCATGCGCGCCCAGTATAAAATGAACGAATCAGTCCTGAGACTATTCGTTCTTCTGAGTCACGTTAAAGACTCGTTCATGAGCGACCCATCACTATTTTGGAAATGTTGAATGATTTTGTACATAACAATGCAGACATGATAAACATATATAACTAAATGTGTAATAAAGATAATATGGTGCCTATTTAGCAAATTACTGCATATATCAAATGTATAAAGTTCAGATATTTTCTCTTTAAATTGGAGGTTTATTTATTTATTTATTCATTTATCTTAGGATGTTTATGCAATCCTATTCCTATCACAGAAGATACATTATTGACAGAACATTGTCAATAAAAAGGGAATAAATTCCTATATTGGTTAATACCTAACAACACAGCAATATAGATTAGAGGGACGCATCCATTCTTATTATGTGAGTTTGTTAGTGCAGCTCAAGTGGCTTCAGTTAAGGCACAATTCGAGGGAATGGGGACGAAATTTGAAAAGATCAGATACATCATCATGCTAAACAGAAAGAACAAGGAATAACATTGAAGGTTAAGTTTAAAAGCCAAAATGCTTGTGAATTTGACTCTATTGTGGATTAAATTCTATGACCAGTTAAGCCAGGCTTAGCAATCTGTCTCACTGTTTTTATTTTGAAATGTCCTATTTGTCCTATTACAAGTTCACTCATTATTCTTTCTTCAAGACCTTATAAACCATAAAATATGGCTTTACAAGAAAGAACACAACGGTTCACATATCCTTACAGACATCTTATATTGCTTGAAGGTATTTATAGCGCGAATGCTGAGAAACACATTCTAAGATGTCTCTGTTCTTAAAACTTTATGCCTGTGCTAATAATTCTTTGAAATGGCTCCTTAAGCATCTTTATATACTCGTAATTGCACATAAAATCCCCAATGACGTACTCTAATTAATTTGTTGATTATACACAAGTTGTGAATTGTCATCTAAATGTTGCATGCTGGACAGAACTAGCATTGTTATGACAGATAATAACCTGTACTGTATACAATAACTATTGTTTTACCCTGTTAGATACACCCAATAGATTAGTTATTATGGATACTAATGTTAATGATTTTAATTATCAACTGATTAATTGCTGTTAAGAATTTATAAACATATATTAACCCATAAAGTTTGTTTTGCCATATTTCTCTATAGTTATCTTATTTGTACACGACAAGTAGGTAGACTTGTATTAGACATTGTATTCTTAGCAGATTTTTTAAAGAGAACAAAGAGACAAAAGCACTATTTTTGACAGCATTATCATTATTATTATTAGTAGAATGATTTGGCTTCATTAATGTGTCTAACATAAATTGGGAATTGTTTTAATAAAACTTAAACTAAGACAAAATATCCATCTTGTTATCATTAATTATGAATAATTATTCCGATTTTGATTGTTAAACTATCCAACTACTGGAAATCTGCAACCCTGTTTCTGATGAATCTATGTCTTATACGTGTTTTATGTTACTGAAGTACTGTATTAACTAACCAATTAGCAACACACAGAAAAACAATCCAAGCTTAATCCATTAAAGCTAATTTGCTTTACCTTTGAGCTTTTTCTTCCAGATCTGCACCTCTTAAAATACATGCCACGTTTGTCAACTTGCAGTGATTTCTGTCACAATTTCAGTGAGCATGTGCTTTGTAAGTCTGTGATGTAGGCAAGTCTGGATGTCTTTGCGCATTTCTACAGCGTATCTCTGCTGTGAATGTCGGTGTGCATTTGTGAAATCTATCAGAACATGTCTGTAAGGGGGTGAGAGAGAATTTATAGACCCAGGGTGTTATTTGAGCAGAGTTACAATCCTACCACATTCTTAGGGGCATTAATACATAGGCTTCAAGCCTGGATAGACAAATGAAAAGTGACATCTCAGGGTGTTGCAGATGTGCAATTAAAATAGCAACACTAGCATGAGTCATTTTAATTTAGTTTAATCAGGAATATGTTCATTTTCATGAAAGAGTGGTTTTGGTAGAACTCACTCACTCATTCACTCACTCACTCATCTTCTATACCGCTTAATCCTGTATTCAGGGTCACGGGGGGCCTGGAGCCTCTCCCATGAGACTTAGGGCACAAGGCGGGGTACACCCTGGACAGAGTGCCAATCCATCGCAGGGCGCACACACACACACACACTCATTCACACACTCATTCACACACTACGACCAATTTGGGAACGCCAATTAACCTAACGTACATGTCTTTGGACTGTGGGAGGAAACCGGAGTACCCGGAGGAAGTTTTGGTAGAACTAACATTTAAATGTATATTAAATGTGTAATGGACCAAACATTTATTGTTATATAAACTTACATTTTGGAATTGTCTGTACATGTACATACCCTGAGTCAGTGCATAAAATTTTTTTTTTTCATTATTACATACATATTTGCAATTACTTTGTCACCCTTTTAGTATCTCTGCATTTATTGGTATTAGTGTCATTATGCATGTATTTTTTTACCTGCGCTATCCCCGACTCATTGCTATAAAAATCTTGATAACCTTTGCTGCAAATAGTTGAATATATTTGTGAAATTAAAATATCACATGATCTCAATTTAAATCTACCTGCTCCTTAAAGGTATAGGTGGGGTGGTAATGCAACTTACAGAACTCCAACGAAAGGCGCAGGGCGGTACTAAGTTGAAACATGTAGAGAAGAAAGATTGTGTGGAAGTGCCGGATAAAAGCAAATAAAGAGTTTGAGACATAGAGCAAGACAAGACAAGATCAGGGCAGGAAGCATTTAATGTTTTTTTTTTTTAAGGAAGGTTGAACTGGAAAATCAGCTTTAAAAGGCTGGGAAAATGAGGGAGGATGAGACCTACAGTTGGAGGTAATGGAAGAAGGAGAGAAAGAAGAAGATTGTTGAGCTCCTTAGGCAACAGACCCAAACAGCATTGCAAACACCAAAGCACTATTAAAACAAGCCAAGGGTTTGGCTGGTAAAAACTTTTAACTTTCTTCTGAGCACCATTAAATCTATGATTGAAAAAAAAAAAAAAAAAACAAGGAAAAGAATATGGCGCAACTATAAATAAAAGAGAACCGACCCACCAAAATTAGTGATCAGGTAAGATGGGAATTAAAAGTAAGGCAATTAAATTAAATTCAGTTGGGTTTTATTTATATAGCACATAAAAAAAAATGGACATTGCCACAAAGAAGCTTTACAGAAATCCGGATATGCCTGTAAGTCAGAGTCGACAGTTACAAGGAAAGAAGGTGCATGGTGTCTTCTATGGAGTGTCCTAATGATTTTTTTTTTTTTTAATAATGGACCTAATGATTGTTTTTAATAATGAACCTAATGTAAAAAAAATACTTTAAAATAAAAGAATACTTTGATTCATTTTCATATAGGTTTAATGATAGACATTTCCATAAAGCAGGTCTACATTAGTGTACTGTATAGGTTATGAATGTATCCCTAATGAGCAAACCAGAGGCAACAGTGTCAAGGAATAACTTGATGAGATGACATTATTAAGAAACCAGACTCAAAAGGGAACGCATCCACATTTGGGTGACATGGAAAGAAAATGATAAATAATTCCCTTCTATAACTGTGTGCTATGTGGCCAAAAAGGAAACAAGGAAATTCATTATAGTTTTATCATGACGTCTATTTTGTCGAAGTTATCAACTGTGCACTGATGGAGACTTGAGTGCCAAACAGTTAGTGGCAATCGAAATACTAAAGCTATCACAGCGATTGCAGTCCTAAACCATCATAGCAAAATTGTTCGTATCAATTGCAGTCCGAGGCAATCTTCATGCTGTCTAAGTGTATCTTTAAGCTGCCCATATGGGGTCATCCTCAGCAGCAGTGAGTGGTCCTCCCAAGTGATAAGTATTCCAAGGATAGATCAGGCAGGTGTGGAGAGCAGATGGGGTCTGGATCACTGGTATCTTAGGAGTAGCATGTGTAGAGAGAGAGAGAAAGTGTGAGGACCTGTAGTAGTTTATCCTGCACCTGAGTGCATATTCTTAACTGAGAGTGAGAGAGAGAAAGAGAGAGAGAGATTATTAGGTGCGCTCATTGTTGCATAATGATTAAGAATAATGTACACTGTGTCCAGAGTGCAAGCAGGGACTCTGGCAGGACTAGCTAGGACATCATAATTACAAGGGAAAGGAATTTACACAGACATTAGGGCTCCCTGGGACATAAAACAGCCAGCCACTTTACTGTTAACAATCAGGAGTAACATCAGAGAGTAGGGAGGCAACAACCATCCAAATATCCCAGTTCACCAAAATCCTCTATGGCCATGAACCCTGAGGATTTTGCTCATTTTTGTGAGGAAGCAATAAATAACTATATAAATAAAACGGCTTAACTTAAGTAATATATTTTCAGTCTAGACTTGAAAACTGAGATTGTGGCTGAGACCTGAACATTAATTGAAAGCCTATTCCAAAACTGCAAAAGAAATTTATGGGCCCTACTGTAGTAGGGGTACTAATAAAAAGAAGTACTAACACATAGCAAATCACTAACAAATTTCTGTTTGCAAATAAATAAATAACTAATTAGCAGTTTGCTCAGGTACTGCGGTGTGAGAACTGTCTGGAGCTTTTTTATGCACATTTTGGTAAATACATACAGTAAGGCATCAAACCTAGAGTTAACAAAAGCATATTTTTTCCTGCATTTTGTAGTGACATACTCTTATTCTAGCAATATTTCTGAGATACCTCATATAAATGTATTCTATTAAAATGTATCATATCAACACATATAGCATATATAGAGAAAAAATCAGTAGGCCTAAAACTGAACATTGTAGAAAACCATTTGCATAACTGATAACGATCAGTCAAATATGACCTAAGCCAGGAGAGGGCCCTTCCTTTAACTCTATCTATTAAAGCAAATGCTACAGTATGTTCAGAATGATACCCCATATATATATATACCCCGTATATGGGTTGACAAAAGCTGTTCTAAGGTCAAGCAAAACACAAACAATGAGACACAACCCTGATCAGAGGATTGTAGTAGGTCATTTACCGCTTTAACCGGTGCAGTCACTGCACTGTGATGAGGCTTAAATCCTGACTTATACATTTCATGAATGTTATTTCTATGAAGATATGAGTATAACTGCTGTGCTACTACTTTTTCTTAGATCTTTGAGATATGGGTAGATTTGATATTCTTCTGACTGGCATTGCAATCATTTTTTTTTTTTTTATCAGAGATTTGATTTCTGCTAGCTCAAAAGATTTGGGGATTGATTATTTTTAGAAGAGGTTCAATTTGTTCTGGAATTATTTATTTGAAGGAACAAGTAGGTATGGGATTTAGTACACAAGTTAACAATACTGCTGGAGAAACTGATGATATTTGTTTGTCTCTGGAAATAACTTTTGGAAATTCTTGTTAAAACTCTGCCCAGCTGCTGATATGAATGTATGTTTGATGAAATAGAGTGGCAAGATACATATATTATTACTAAGACACATTTTCAATGAGATAAGACTGTGGAAATTTAACAATATTTTCTATTTCTTAATCTGAATGTTAGTATTAGTTCAAGAGTGTGACCAGCTTTATGTGCATGTATGATCTCTAATACTTAATGCTATTTCTGAAGAAATTACCAGATTTGAGAATTTCAAAGTATGGTCCTTATGGTGTGTAAATAATGATTAATAACGTAGACTACAGTACTGTTTTAAAAAGAAAGGTTGAGCCACCCTTCATTTCTTCATGTCCAACGATGTACAGTAGATTAAATGAAAGAAGTGGGGATTTTTTTTACTGCAACAGGCTGCAAAGTGCCTAAAGATACAATTACAAAATTGATTGTTTATGTAACAGCCTCAGCAGCAACCTCATTTCCCCTCTTGTCTGTTCCAACCGCTGAGAATTCAGCATCACCAGTATAATAATCACCGGCCTGATCGTCTGCCATTATCTGCACCCGTTTCTCACTGGTTAGTGAGATGGCTGAGATGGCTGGAGTTAGATGGCTTTTTATGCTTGAGTGATTCATAGTTCACTGAGAGGCTTAATAAAGAAAAAAAAAATCCTCATTCCTCTGAAACCTTTCTTTTCAGGGACTGGACTGAAAATGAGAGCCAAAAACATGCCAAAAAGTTATTCAGGTAGCCTGGAGAACTATTCATCAAGACTACTTAAAAAAAAAAAAGTCTTGCTCTTTAGAAACAAAATATGAAGAAATGAGCTCAACATGCACAACAAGAAGTGGCTCAACATGACCAGTATTGTAATTGTATTATTCATAATAATAGACTGAGCAGGGTTTTTTTTATGTCTTGGTCTGTTAGTATAAATTTCAATAATATAAAATGTGGGCTTTTTGACTATTTTCTGTGATATTTCGTTCCACAGACAAAAAATATTCATATAAAAATAATCAATACAAAATATAAAGTAAAAACAAAACAAATTAACCTGCACTTTACCTGGTGTTAGATGAGAGCAGAAGCAGGAGCAGGGGGGCTACTGTGTAGGATGACTTTCACACACTCACACACCCGTGTGCACCGCATACACGCACATTTCTAAACAGAAACCAAACCCCAGCCACTAGATGCAGTGCCGGTCCCAAGCCTGGATGAATGGAAGGGTTCTATGTGCGGACCAGCTTGTTTGTTTTGGCGACCCCTTGCAAGGAGCAGCCAAAAGACCAACAACAGTCACTACATTTGAAATCGAAAAAAAAAAAAAAGCTTTATGCGCACACACAAACACACATGATCACAATGTTATAGAAAACTATATAGATGTAACTATACAAGTGACATGAGACACTGAGTATGGGAGACAATTGCCCACAATCCCACAATGCAATAGAGAGAGAATAACCATTGGCTCATTTGTGATCACGTGAGATTCTTCAGACAAATCGCATGTGTACTACAGTACTCGTATATCAATGTATATATATATATATATATATATGTGTGTGTGTGTGTCACCATGCTGCATTGTCATGGGAGCATGTTATTAGGTGATTCCATGTGTCTTAGGTCTTAATTTGCAGTCTTCTCTCTCCAGGATAGCAAACCCTATAGACAGATAACGCAAATAGGAAAATGTGCTTTTGTGGGCGAGTCTTAGTATTAACTTTGCCATTGAGGTCACTGAGTCATTACCCAATTCCAGAACCAGAAAGTACAACCGCCTTTACTCTCGCTCACTCTTGTTTTGATCATTGTAGACAGACCCCACATGGATGGCTTCTGCTTGTTCTGCTTGTTTATACACAAAAAGTGGACTTCGAAAAAAATATAAACGCAGCAGAAAAAAAATCAATATAGGCCAAGCACGTCTCTGTAATATTTGTTTTTATTATGGTCTTTGCATTTACATACATATCATTTGTATTGCGTTGTATTATTTTTTACCTAAATACCCCTAATACACCTAAAATATAACTGTAAAATATTCCCTTTACTATGAATTTTCTGGAAATTTAAGTTCCATAATCTAAGAATTGAATGAATAAAATTTCTGGCATCACTGCTGTGTTTCGCCTAATTCAACTAATTAACACACATATTATTGATCCTACATGAGCAAGATGTTCTCATCAACATAAAACATATGCTATGCAAAGTCATACACAAAAATCGCATCTGGTTGGCAGGTTTGTCATTAGGATGATTTACTTTATAATTATTGCATAAAGGCAGATCCAATTATACACTTCGGAAATGAGATTGCGGTTCTTTCTGCATCATGCACTGCCTCATGTGTGTTTCTGTGTTTAATATGTATGAATGCTGCATTACATTTGCACCTTTTAATCAGTTAATGTCCTTTATGCAGGTCATTCTTGAAGAACCTTTACTAACCTGTCAATAATGTTCTCTTGTTTCCTGTGACACAACAGCTAAAGTTCTGCAATCACATTGTAATCACATGGATACAACACTGCACTGTGATACATACAGACAAAGGAACAGTCAAAATAAGGGCTTGTGGAGAAAAGAAGTGCATCACTAGGAATGCCAATGAGTAGCATGTCCATCTTTAAGCCTCAGTTTAGGATGCGTGATGTACGATGAAAGCGCTGAGAGAATACAAGCAGAGAAGGGTGCAGAAATGAGATAAAGGTCGTTCCCATGCACAAGGACGATGTACGTGCAGCATATTTGTCATGAACTCCCTGAGGCTCAGGCTTCTGTTTGTATGCCATGAATGCCTGGAAAAGCATCACACATTGCATTGTTATGCTATAAATTAGCTGCTGACCCTAGTGGAGGCAGAGATTTTCTCTAAGCTTTATGCTCAGTCATGTGAATTTTTAGACAGTAATGCAATGAGTTTCTTTGACTGACAAGCCGAAGGCTTCCTCAGCTACTACTTTACCAAAAAAATAATCTGAAGAATAATTTGCTCATAAGCGCAATGTATCTCGCATTGTCACAAGCAAAATATTTATTAGAATGCTACCGAAACAAACTTTTGCTTTTCCAGTACAGGCAGATTTCTCTAATTAGTGGCACTTTTAGAGGCAGGTTGCAATTCAAGATAAATGACAAATTTAAAGAATATTAGTAATTAAAATCATTATGTATTGTCATTACTAAGTAAATAGTGAAAACTGCTTATATTCTTCTATTTTTAATTCATCATCAGTTACTGCTTTATGCTGGGCAAGCTTGCTCTCAATCCGAGGCTAATCCTAACACGCAGGCAAATTCACCCAGATGGGTTGACAGGACACCTGTAAAATAGACAGTTTTGTCTGTTATGATCCACCGTGCCTACTTTGATCAAAAGAAACAGGCTTTTTATTAGTACCTATAACAAAGACTCCTAATTTCTTTTATGAAAACAACTAAATAGAACAGCCTGTCATTTAATGTTTGTGACTCAGAAATAGTTTCCACCAGTGTTAAAATCCATGTATTTAGTCAAGCTTTCTGATAAATAACTTTTCTTTTAGGGAAAAGCTCAGTTTTGGGCATTGATGGGGACAGAAAAATAAGGTCACTAGGATATTTTATTGATGTCTGATAAAATCCTTATGTCTTTTGGACCTGTCTGTTCCATAATTATTCCCTACTGCTTGAAGTTACCTTGACTGGATTCTTCGGGAAGACTTTTGCTTGTTTTTTTAGTTTTTTTTTCTAAACAGCCAATCTAGTTGACGGGAAATTACTTTGTCAATAAGATTACCAAATTGGCCTTCCTCTGAACTTAGATTTGCATAAACACCTAGATCATAAAGTGCATTTAATAGAGTCCCTTTTTGGGATAACTTTGGGACAACTTCACTGGATCTGTAATTGATAAATTGAATCATGTATCTTTCTGACACTGTCAACAGTGTTTTGGCAATTAAATTTCTCACGTGACTATGATATCTGAAAATTTTTTATTATTTTTTTGCCAGTAGTGGGGTGCCTATAAGCTTGTCCTTTACTTTTTGCACCTGTTAGAGGTTAGTAACCTCAGTTACAGTATGGATGAGAACCATATGGCTTACCCAGTGACTGCCTATGCTTTCAAATGTCTTTGAAAGAATGAAACGTAATAATCTGCACTTATTGCTTGGGCAGCATGCCTTGGTATGTAGTGCCTTGTCAGGTGACACCACTAAGAACATGATGCAAGCCATGACAGCTGGCATATACCCAAAGCCAATTTGTTTGTCCTCAATTATATTAGCTAAAATGCATGCCAGTTGTGTTAATGCTAGCACTGAATGTTGTCTCTCTATCCAAACAACAAGGCATGTAGTCACTTATGGTAATTATGGATCATTTACAGCTTTTTCTTCAGCTGTGTATAGAATATCTCTTTCAAACATTTTCCTCTGTTGTCTATCTTAGTACCTAGAAGGGTGCAATTCACCTTTAAGGGTATTCTTCTAGGACTAGTAATCCTGCTATTTGGTAGTAAAAGCACTATTGGTAGTCTTGGGAAGGCTGTGCCAAAGAAGAAGCCATAGTGTTGCTTATAGGCTGCTATGAGGGAATAGATTGCTAAGTAAACAATTTCTATGCTGAAAACTTCTAAACGCGGAATGTTACAAAAGCAAGAAGAAGCAAAGGGATGACCACTGCTAATCACATTTCATGGTATCATACTGTATGATATGCACAATTAAGGTACGGTATGTATCCATGTGTTTAAAAAGAAAGCCTAAAGACTACTTCTAAAACGTTATCCTTATAGAAAGCATTACCAAACATCAGTTATTGCTATTAAGGATACACTTATGTAATAAAATGAAGCTTTAAAATAAACCTGGAACTAATACCTGTGTTAATGTTTGGAAATTAATGACCTCCTTCTGGCTAATCAGATTTAAAGATTCATTAGCATGGTAGACTGTAGCCAAATCTATGTAGAACTGAACATTTGAAAGTTACTGTGTCTCTCGGCTTGAGTATTTCTTTTCCTGTGTCTGCCATTCATGGCCTAATATCCTTTTAATGCAGTGTGACAGTAGCAGGGCATCTACTGTATGTGTGAGTCACAGCAATGAAGTGCTCCAGGTGAAAATGTCAAACCGATCCTGCGACTTCAAGAAACTTCAAGATGACCTTGTTCGAACACTCAAAACACACTCAAACCACACATTTCCCTAGCAACAATTCAATCCAAGTCCACATGCAGAAGCACTGCTGTTGTCCAAGTCAAGCCCATAGTTACTTTTCTATAGTTTACACATTAGGATTAATAAGTTGCACTTTCAGTGGTTACTCTTATGATCTTTGGACCCAGAAAAGAATGTTACCACGTCACAATGACGTCAACTGTGCAAGGTGTTGTAACACAATGGTGTAACATTATGGCATTCTGCAAGTACTCCATTCCTAAAGCCAAGCCTAATATATAAAACACACGCTCAACATCCACTTGATTAGGCACATGCGTGCATTTATGCTGCACAATGCACCTACTCATGATACATAGGATGTTTAGTTAATTTTAACTTTACAAAACATGCTATATACTTTTGTAAAGCATATTGCACATTATTTTGCTGTTGAGTGGAATTGTAAAATAAAATATTAAAACATTTATTTTTTGTGTAATCAAATATTTTGGTAAAAAGAATATGACTGTGGTCACATGGGGGAAAGCTTTAGGAAGAAAATTCTGTTCTGTAAAGGGATTTGATTTGCAGTCATGATAAGATGCCTACTGTGATTAAAAATTGCCTTTTATTAAACTTTATGAGGGCACGCTGGGCTATTTTCATGACTTGCTTTGGATGGAACTGACTCATGTTCTGCCAAGCCAAAGAAAGGGTGAAGCGAGACGAGAAGTTCAGCTGCATGTAGTAGTAATATGCTGCTGTCGGACTGAAGGGTTAATAGAAGGGCTTGCGTGAATGGACATGGTTCATGTGCAAAATTAAATGTGTGTGGGTGCATGAACAGTTGTGAGTAAATTATAACCTTTGGGTTGGGGCCTGTCAGATACAGTACTTCTCAGTGGCAAAGCTTGAAACAAGTTCAACTTAAAATTGCACCTTCACGTTTAAGTTCTACTTGTTAAGTCACTTCATTAACTAATCAGTAACAGCCGTCATGGACTGGTGCCTTTGATGAGGTAGAAAAATCAGCCACAAAGTCAGAGATTGATTGATGCACTTGTTTCAACAAACCTTAACATGACATAAAAGCTCCTGACAGTTTGGCTCCTCGAGCATTGGAGAGAATTTATTTACTTGATTTGCTTCTCCAGCAGAATAGAAATGTGCTGATTGTTTAGTACAAAAAAAAATAATCACAGAACAGTGAAAAAGAGCTAAGAGTAACTTCACAGTTTATTGGCATATGTTGGCTTTGCACATATTTAACAGGATGAAACCCAATAAAATCTACAAGTTCCATCAGCCAAACCTTCCTCATACATCAATTCCAAGTAAAGTTTCTTTTTTTCATCATTACAGAGGCATGAGACCATTATACCAGTGGATGTTTTCTTCATATAAACCAGTGCAAATGATTATTGCTTGCTGCATAAGGATTGTAGGTTGTCCATGAATTGAGTGCTTTTGACCAATGTTTGAGGCACATTCTCCTTAATTAAGCTCTAAAATGCAACCTGAACATTTGGCTAGCTTACATAGAAAACAATGGGTCGATGCGATTAGAAGAGAGGGAGCCTGGGTAAAATGCTACATAGTTTATTATAAATCTTTGTGTTTTAATGATGAACTTTTTTTTTTTTATGATAATCAATATAATAAGAAAATTTTGTTATTTAATGTAGTGAAATTGCTATAAATCAATCAGTATTTAATATGAAATCCTTTATCCATCAAAACCTGTTCCATCCTGCTGGGCATAGAGTCAAAAAGATGTCTGTAGTACTCCAGTTTTGCTCAATCCTTGCCTTTGTAATTGGTTCCTGAAGATCATGAAGTTGGTTTTTTGATTGCTACAGTCTTCTTCACCACTGTCCAACAGTTTTCTATTGGGTTTAGGTCTGGAGAAGATCCAGGCCATACTGTAGCACCAGAAGCTGAATACCACCGTCATAGAGTCAAACATTTTTTCAAATAGATTTTTCTGTTAATTTGCACAACCCTTCAGTCAAACAGGCTCAAACTGTCACGCACACTCAATCTGCGACCGGCACTAGGACCCGGAAGTAAGGCGGTCGCGAACCAGGAAGTATAAGA
>JAQMYJ010000012.1:29763148-29794124 GCA_030014305.1 Clarias laeviceps | reverse complement strand
ACTGATATGCAGGAAAAAATATTGTGCTCTTTTATTTAAATTCTTCTCTCCTTTCAATCTGCATTCGAAAAGGAGAGGGCAAAAAGAAAAAAGATGCAGAAAACTTGTATTCACGCACTCACACACACAGCCACACAAACACAGTGCTCTTAAGTACTGGGGTTCCTCGGAGGAGAGGGAGGTAGAGCGGTGCAGAAGAGGCAGGGACCTGCGGCGCGTGTGGCGGTCGGCTACGCAGGTGAGCAGCAGAGGCTTGAGACTCAGTGCGGCCGCTTCTCTGCGGTCTCTTTTGGCGCGTTTGACTCTCTGTAGCGTCGGAATCTGTGGAGAGAAAGGAGACAGGTGTCAGTAGCGTAGCCATCTGAATCCCACTCACCGCGGCTGTCAGGGTTGAGCCTTTTATCCTGCGCCGGTGACTGCTGGAGGGTAGATGATTACGAGCTGCTGGCCATAGAGCATTTCGGCGCCCTGCCCCTAAATCGCTGTCCACGGTGCTGAATGCACTCCGTTTTGCTTTGCGAGTTCATGTGAAGTGTGGGCTGTAACCCTGCTGTCACAAACATAAATTAGAGATTGTAGTTACTATTACCTAATGTGCAGGAAACAACCTCTTAAACCTGTTGATTTAATAGCTTTAAAACTGAAATTGCCACAAACTGTTTTGTACCCAAGGCTCCATCCGTGAACAGCTATTAACCTAAACAAAGTGGACTTTATCTTAACCTAAGCACATAGCTTAGGTTCACTAGCTCACTGTCAATCATTTACTTTACTGTTTATCCTGTTCAGGGTAATGGGGACCTGGAGCCTAACCCAGGGGACTCAAGTCACTAGGCCAGATACACCCTGGAAGAGGTGCTAGTTCATCATGGGACATACAAGCATGCACACACTCGCACACTATGGGCAATTTGAAAATGCCAAATTGGCCTAATCTGCATGTCTTTGGACTATGGTAAGAAACTGGAGTACCCAGAGAAAACACAGCAAGCACAGGAAAACATGCAAACTCCAAGCACACAGACACAAGGATGAAGTTGGTAATCAAATCCTCAGCGTTGAAATTGTGCAGATCCCTTTAACCAGCAACACCACTGTACCAGGGTCACACTCACTGGTATTACCCAAACAAGTGTGGGTTCCCTTTTGAGTCTGGTTGCTCTCAAAGTTTCTTATACATGTCTGAACAGGACAACATGTATAAGAAGAAAAACAGGGTGGTGAAGAAAAACAGGGAGTTTTTCTTCACCACCTTCACCTCCAGTTTGCTGAACAGAGACAAATTAATAAATCTTAAAATATATACAATTTTCAAATTATATTCAGAAGTTTTATTCATGTAAAGCTGAATTGTGTCTATTGTTAAAAGCACAATGCAAATAACATTTAATTTAATTATTCATTCAAAATCATGCTATGTTAACTGCAGTGAAACCAATAAAGTATGTTCAGTAGTTATAAGATGGAACAGTGTAAATCCACAAGATCTGCAGCTGGTTTGTAAGAGGATGAATTATTAAAACTACAAAGAATGCATCAACTTATAGAACTGATAAAGCCAAATATTTACATACACAAGGGCAAAGATGTATACTTTTTCAACTTTCCAAATATTGCATGTTTCCAATAGTTGAGTGGACTTACCTAAAGGTCTTGATGATTGAATGTCTTTGTCATGTGACTTACTCTTCCTTTAACAGAGTTGCACATACACTCACTGGCCACTTGGTTAGGTACTCCATTTCAATTGATTGTTAAATCAAATATCCTGTCAGGAAATCATGGCACATGGCAGCAACAAAATGCATTTAGGCACATAGACATGGTCAAGAAGATCTGCTGGAGTGAACTGAGTTAACATCAGAATGGGAAAGAAAGGTAATTTAAGTGACAGGGCATGGTTGTTTGTTCCAGATGGGTTGGTCGGATTATTCCAGAAACTGCTGATCAGACTGGTTCGAGCTGATAGAAAGGCAACAGTAACTCAAATAACATAACATCTCATTACAACAGAAGAATGGCAAATAGCATCTCTGAACACACAACATGTTGAAACTTGAAGCAGATGGACTACAGCAGCAAAGAACTACACCAGGTGTAACTCATGTTAGCTAAAAACAGGAAACTGAGTCTACAATTCTCTTGGGTTCACCATAAAATCATTGCCTGGTCTGGTAAGTCTCGATTTCTGCTTCAACATTTGAATGCTAGGGTCAGAATTTGGCATTAAGAACATGAAAGCATGGATCTGTCCTGCCTTGTATCAACGGTTCAGGCTGCGGTGGTGTAATTGTTTGGGACACTTTAGAACCCTTAGTACCAATTCTGATAATTATTTAAATTCCAGCACCTACCCGCTTACCATACATGTACCTTTATGGCCACAGGATAATATGACATGTTACAAAGCTAAAATAACTTCAAACTGATTTTTTAAACATTACAATGTATTCACTGTACTCAAATTGCCCTCACAGTCACCAGATCTCAATCCAATAGTGCACACCTTTGGGATGTGTCAAGTTTCTGATTCCAAAAGCTCTAAGGAATGGTTCCAGCACCTTGTTGAATCAATGCTATGAAAAAATTAGGGCATCTTTGAAGGCAAAAGGCAGTTCAAAACAGCAATAACAAGTTGTACCTTATGAAATGGCCAGTGAGTATACATTGTGGGACACAGCTTAAATTATTACTAAAAAAGATTGACTAATGCAAGTAAATTAAATTTCTAGCAACCAAGAGAGAACTTCATTGAGTTTGTGTTTAATTACACCCATTTCTGGCTTACAGACACCCCGAAGAAAGAAGCCAGCTGCAATTTGCAGTCCAGAACCTGCTGAGGACATCTCTTGGCACTGTCTTTGCCATCTCTGGGCACTGGCCTGCTCCCTGTGACTGCCATCTCAGCCTGGCTGGACCCAAAGAAACCACACTTCCTCCCTTCTTTCACTCTCTCTGCCATGCCTCCCGCTTCCCCCTTATTGAATGATGCATTGTATTTTTGCTAGTTGCTGTTTGTATATTTGTGCTCATTCTTTAATTCTGATGCTCATGGTTGTTTCATTTGTTTGGAATTTGTGCTTAAGGAGGAACCAGACTTCTGATGGTCCACATTTTTTTCTCACCTTTTTTTATTGGTTGAGTTGCTTGGATTTTACATAAAAATTAAAAACGGCTTTAGGTCTAAAGGATGGGTCTAAACACAGCTGACCAGTCAAATTATTAAATTTCTGGAATCTTCCAGGCTGTCTAAAGAGACAAATATACTTGGTATGTGCAAACTTTTGACCAACTGAAGTATTTATTGTATTTGTTCCTTTTTAAGACAAACTTCACTATGAAGTTTCACTTTTACCTACTTACCTACCTTTTTTGCAACCACACACTAAAATTTTTGTGAAGTTGAAATATTAAACAAAAGGAGAAGTCCCGCTGCTGTCCACGGAATCTGGTTATGTGGACAGTGTTTCATACTTTATTTACATCAGAATATACTTGCATTTTTTTTTTTTAAAGCCACATCTCTCCAGTAAAACTCAAAAGGTAACACCCAAGTTTAGTGCAGTTTTTTAACATCCATTGATCATTTTCTTCTCATACTGCTAACCTAGAGGAAGTTTTTTTTATATAATATTGGTCATTCTCCACTGTCCCATCAAGGCCTTGCAACTGTTCTGAACATTGGAAAATCTTTTCCATACCACCTGAGGTACCACCAAGGTCAAAGCTGGTCAGCACCATGTTCTCTTTGAGCCACTCGCACACTTCAACTAGACCCACCATCCATCAAGGTATATAAAAGTCTATTTTCTGTACTGGTTTGTAAAAGGTTCAAACAGCTGAGTCACTGTTTGTCTTTAAATGAAGACTGAAGACCCATCTCTTGAAGGCTCATACGCTCTTCATTTGTTGTTCTGTTCTAACTCCCACCCCTTAATGGTATTTTTACATCTGGATTACTTAGAGTATTGTAATGCCCTTCTGGATAAGATAAAAGCATCTGCTAAATGCTTTAAATGCCTTTATTTCACACACAACATTATTGCTCTATAACACTCTGGTTTGAACTCAAAGATTTATGTGTTTATCCTATCAAACATTTGCCAGCAATACTGTATGTTTTATATTAGATTGTTTGGACACCAATGCGCTTCAATGTGCTTCATACTGTATATTTGCTGTTCTGTTTGAAGGGATAATGCAGGGGGATAACATAGACAAATGTTCCATTTTCCAATCTTTTTTAGTACCTTTGATATTTACATTATGGGGAGTAAGGAATTATCAAAGGGCCTTAAGCATACCTCCTACTTCTTTTGCCTCTCTTGTAGAGTAAGCTGAAGCAAGGAGCTGTTGGAGCCAAAAGGGAGGATTAGTGAGTTTTCTAGTAATCCCTTTTCCCTTCCATGTTCTACAGCAAGGCAGAATTTGTCATGTTGGTTTTTAGAGAACCACCAAATAACCATCATCTGTGCTGAAATATTCTTCTAATTGGATTAAAATTCTTCTTAAAACTGAGAAATAGTTCTCTGCTAGGCTTTGAACTGTGAGGTTAGCAAGAGTCTAATAGGTATGGCCCGAATTTCCCTGTCTTTTTTCTATGTTTTTTTCCCTACAGAACCTTGTTTTGGTTGTTTTTATCCTAAAAACAGATCCATTTACACACCAAGCATGAATGTCTTTTGTTACACACATTGTCTCATGGTGTGCAAAGATGAAACATGATCTAAGGATAGATATATTCGCTTTGTGATTGAACCGTAACATAACCATTTATCTTCTGAGATATTAAAATTTTGTCTAACCAAAAGTGAGAATAATGCTGCAGGAAATATTATAACAGGAAAGAATTATATAATAAGGCGTTGATAAAAAAAAAAGGCAGTAAAATTTTTACCCACCCTACCACTCAAGCTGTTTAGTACTTTAATAATATGATGTCCATTTTAAAGAATCATATCGGGAGCATTATTTCCTTATTCCCTCAAAAAGCCATTTCTGACAACTGTAATAAAAAATAATGATGTGGTTAATTTTTAATTATTCTATGACTAAACTATAAGTTCCTAAATTTAAGGCCAAGGTCACTCACTCACTCACTCACTCATCTTCTATACCGTTTTATCCTGTATTTAGGGTCACAGGGGACCTGGAGCCTATCCCAGGAGACTTAGGGCACAAGGCGGGATACACCCTGGACAGAGTGCCAATCTATCGCAGGGCACACACACATACACACTCTCACACACACACACTACGGGCAATTTGGGAACGTCAGTTAATCTTACGTACCTACATGTCTTTGGAATGTGGGAGGAAACTGGAGTACACGGAGGAAACCCACCAAGCACGGGGGAGGGGCCTTGCAAACTCAGAGCACACAGAGACCGGAATAGAGCTAGGAATCAAACCCGGACCCTGGAGGTGCAAGGCGACAGTGCTAACCACTACACCACCGTGCCGCAAGTCAAGGTCACATGTCTACATAATATCCAGTCCCCTATATCCAGTATGATAAAAAAAGGGTCCCTATGCCTATTTGGATGCCAACAGTCTTGATACAAATGCAGGTATTTTACACTGAAACCCAACACGCCAGAAAAAAGAACTTAATATCCTCAACTATCATTTTTATCAACCTGTCAGTTGCTTGACACAAAATTACACGATGTTTATCTTCACTCATGCTGAGTTGGGCATTGGGATACATGCTTTTACCTTGTATTTATTATATTTATAGGATCAATCTTCCATGCAGCCTGGAGAGATTTCATTTCACCACTTCATATCCTCCTCAGTGGAGTTCCTCATGGCTGAGTCTTTGTCCAGTCTTGTTTATATACACTAAATCACTATGCTCAGTGATCAGATTATATTACTTCCCTTACAACTGCTATCACGATGATGCACAGATCCCATGACTCTTTAAACTTATCAAACTGTCTTCCTGATATTTAGATTTACTTGTTGGTAACCTCGGGCACTGGTGGCTCAGTGGTAGGCTTCTTGCCTGTTATGTGGAAGACTCAGGTTTGTGTCCTAGCCATTTCCCCCACAACTATGTGCTGTGGTTTTAGGCTAAAGTAAGTGCTGGTCCCAAGCCTGAATAAAAACCTTGAGGGTTTGTAAATTCAAAATGTGTAGATTTAATGATAGCAGGCACTAATTTGTACAGCTAAACGGACAATAAAAACAGGTCCTTTTTGAAAACCCACCATCTGAAATTTGCTATCCATCCATGGCTAAGAACTTGCCAATTTGGATCCCACGATCACAATCAATACACTTGCAGGTCATCTGTAAATTTCTAGTAAATTTCTAAGGTTATTCTATTAATAATTTTGTTATTAATAATATAATAATAATTAATACTATTAATATTAAGCTTGGTTTCTTCACTTTTCACTCTTCACAAGTTTTTTTTCTTCTTTTTTCAATCTCTTAAAAAATATGGGTTTTCCTGTCACCAAAAAAAAAAAAATTCTTGATGCAAGGTTTGACAATTCCAGATGTGTTCACTTGCTGGTCTCTTTTTATATGCCATATCTTCTTACACAGCAGTTAGTATGCAGCTGTTTGCAAGGTTTATTACCTCCCAAAGTTCTCTCATGTGACTCGCTTAATGAGGACACATAACTCCCTGTTGCAACAAAAATCTAATTCAAATCCATTGTCTTTGCATTACAGGACTTAAAAAGCTTTGCACCACAATATCTACCTACCCCATTATCTATCCCGGTGTCTCCATCCTCCCACAAAAATCTAAAGTGCTAGGTGCTAGGTTACACTTTCCTGTTTCTCAGCAGTCACACCCTTATAAGGTTTTGTCAGACATATTAGTTCATTTGCAGAGTCTGAATAATTTAAAAACACTACCAGTTCCATTGATAGCATTATTTTGTTCATCTTAAAGTCAAAAAGTGCTGCTTATCATATTTGCAAGAAATTAAAAGTGTGTTGGAAAACCTAAAGTTATAGCTTGAACTTGGGCTTCTTCCCAAAAAGACCAATCTGAAATGAAAACCATTTTAACAATTTAAATCTGGTCAGAGTGGTAGATCTGCACACATTCCTGTTAAATAGATGGTAATATATAAATGATAATGTATTAGAGCTAGCGTGTTAATATAAGCCAATGATTTGCCTTGCAGCCAGAACTACCATCCAAGCAATGTAATTAACCTTCTGACCAATCAGATTTGAGAATTCAACAGTGGTGTGCTATGAATATAAATATGTAAGATAATTTCTTTAGATTGAAGGCACCAATACGATCGCTATACTGGTACTTTGACACTCCTAAATAATCCTATTCATTCTTATTCTTATTCATCCCTCTAAAATGTTCTACCTTTTCCTAACCCAGTTCCTTCTTCACTTATTCTCCTTCCTTTATTCTCTCTCAATCAGAAAAAGAGTGCCCTTCATTTGGCCTAAGAGTGCCTTATTAACACTAATTGGGAGTGTGGTACAGCATGAGGACCCACTTGTTACTCACAGATGAGAAGGCGGAAACGGGATCACATTTGGGCTGGAAAAAGAGGGGAAAAAGAACAACCTAGGAGAGTGCAGGAGGAGAACAACGTGAGGTTCATGTGGAGAATACTACAGAATTGCATTCAAGAGGGGCTTCAGTTTTGGTTTTAGCTTAATATGTGCAAATGCAGAAAATTGTGGTTTGATGTTTTATATAACTTTTACAGAATGTTACAAGTATGAAGCATGCTATTTTAGCTAATGTAAGATAAAGGTTGGGGTTATTTTTATTATTATTTTTAAATAGATCTAATAGCATGTACGGCATACTGTATATATCTTTTTTTTCTCTCACTCTCATTGTCGAATCTGGTTAAAACAGTGTTTTTCCAATTGATGGATCTCTCCTTCCTTTCTCTCATCTTCACTCTATACTGTATATCACACACACACACACACACACACACACACACACACACACACACACACACACACATATGTGCACATGCACACAGAATCTATTAGTATTTATTGTAGGTGCTCTTTGTATGAAATCATATTATATTATGGTATTTTCATTATTTTGCTTTTTCCAGGGCACCAGAGTGAAACCTAATCAGAAATCTTTGTTCACACGTTAGTGCTTTCTGCCCCAGGCTACAGGGATGGAATAAGAAGGGTGTGATTTTGGAAGAGGAGGCAATGCAAGGAGAATGAAGCACAGAGAAGTAAATGAGATGAAGCGACTAAGGAAAGGGTGCAGCGACATGGGGGAATTATAAGGAGAAGAATGCAACCGCATCCTCACAATCCAAGTGTGATTACTTAGATTAAAAATATGTAAATGCAAGTGAAGGAAAACTTAAATATGAAGAAATGGCTTCTGTTTCATCACAATCCACTTCTTTGGCCAGGCAAATTGTACAACACACACATGCAAACTGTATGCATTCACAGTTTAATGCATTTTATTAAACTCTGTGACCAACCTAATATTTCCTGCTTTCCAAAATAGCAAGGAGATAAAAAAATAAAATAAAAAGTCCCATTATTATATATGGCATTAATGAGGGAAGGTCAACAGCTTCTATCTAGCTTCTAACAATCTATCATTATTTACACTATTAAATCAACCAAAACATATTTTAATAAATACAGAAATAAAAAACAGTTAAATTAATAAATAAAACACATTCACTGTATTTTACTGAAGCACTTAAGGAGTAACTGGTTGAAATCTTTGTAAATTAATTGATAAGCATTTTATAGTTTTTTAGATATTTTTTTAAATACAAAGGTATGCTTTCCATTTCAAAATGAGCCAGGATGAGTTTTTTTCTGAAAACAGGCTGGAAGCATAATCATTGGACATAAGAAACCTTTTCAATTTAGTGAGGGAAGGATGAATAGGAAATATAAGATCAGCATTTAACAACCCTCATGTTCAATCATGCTAAGCCAGCCAAACCAGATATACTAAAGTTTGCAAACTATTATTCAACTAAATGTGGTGTATCATACTGAGAAATTCTTTGAATACACTATATGGTGAATTTACATGTACGAGGTGGTATCACAAAGTTTTTTTTTCCACTGTATGTTTCCCTCAAAACCTTAAAACCTGGCAGTTCGCTACTGACGGTCTTGTGCCTGGGGTGGACTTCCTGTTGCACAATGCTACAAATGAAGCCGATGCACATGCACTTGGTCAAGCTGCGGACCTGTCTTGCCTTTTTCAGTCGTGGAGATGATGGGTTCTTTAACTGTGAAGTTTGTTGCTTCGTCTGAGAGTCATACCAGTTGGTGTGTTACATACAACAGGCTCGAAATTTTTTTAGATCAGCTTGTATGTCAAACATCCACCAGTCCTCACTGCAGCCAGATACAGATGCAGTAATGACCCAGCTATCATACTAGACCTCAATCTGATAATCATTGTATTCATCTTTCCAAGGGATTTAACCTTGTATTATTAAAAATGCTCATGATCAACCAGCTTCTGAGGAGGAATGTGTATTATAAAGCATTAGCGGTACCAATTTAAAATCAAAATATTAATTTGATAATAAATAACTAGGAAAATTGCTAGCCTGTCTCTTAGGAAATAATCTCTGCAATGAAAGCCCTAAATGCCCTAGCTGGGCTAATGCTCCAATCAGTTGTAAATGAAATTCAGAGCAAGCTGCTATTTGTATGCCTTGTCTCTGAATTTGATTAACATATCAAAAACATGAACTATCCAATTTTATTGGTCTTTTTGAGTGTAAATATAATCAGTGGAATTGTGTTACAAATTTTAAACTTACTTAGAAACACCTCATTACAACAGAAAATGTAAATATCTGTGGAATTAGAGATCAGTGTGACTAAATGTATTTTTAAAAAATAAAAAAAATCAAAGAAATTAAATCTATTTGGACAAAAATACTGAGAACCTGCCTTTTTTACAGTCTAGGTGTACTGTACTGTATATCATGATTATCTCAATTATAGTGGCTCTACTGCCAATTCCCCTTTAATCGCTGGTTCTTTTCATAGCATTAAAAATAATGATAATGTTCTGTTGAGCAACTCACTACTGCCACACATTAAGCACTACATTATAACTGTTTCTATAAAATAGATAAATAATGTTCTAAGTAGATTTCAAAACAATTTGCTCACATTAAGACTCAGGAAGGTTACAGTAACAGAAAAAAAAATAGTGACAATTTAGTTTCTGTGGTTAATACAAGCAGATGGCTCTGCTTAATACTGTAATTTTTAAAATATTGTCATTTTGTTAGAGCTGACATCGCCTTTATGAAATTATAGTGCCATTTTACATAAATCAATCAGAAGAAAACACCACATAAAACAACTTTTAAAAAAAAATGCTTCTTCTGCAGTCAGTGTAAATTCCCGACAGAGGCTATTAACAAACAGTAGGAAGCTAATACAAAAATAATAAGTTGTTGTAGGACTTAAGTGACATGCTTGTTCCTTTCTTTTCTATATGGAGAAAACTTATGGGAGTAAAACATTCATTTTTGTTTTTTTTCCTTTTGTTCTCTTTCAGGATCCTTCGGCAGCCTAAATCTGCTTCATCTGCAGGTCAATTTTGTTCATTTGTGGGGCTTGGATCAGTTTTTTTTTCTTTCTCTTCTTTCACTGTCCTTTTAATGAATTACTAAGACTAATTACTAACTACTAAGTGTCTTTACTCTGGTTTATTTGGAAGAGGAAATACTTGTCAGTATTTCTCAGTTTCATGAGTGACGGTGATTATTTGTTGTTAATAGAAAATGCAATTTCAATTTCTGATAAGAAATACATTGACTGGAAAAAAATCACACTCTAATACTTGACCACCTTTAATTTTGATTATGAGGTGACAGTGCTTCGACACCCTCATGCAATTTCACAAAAATAATTTCCATCCAAATTGGCATTAATTTTTGGTTTTTCTTTTAATAACAGGGGGAAAGGGCTGTTTTACCCATTCTGTTTGACCCATTCTGTTTGACCCATTCTGTTTGACCCATTCTGTAGTCTTCTCCAGCACATAAATGGGGTTAGGATCAGGCCTCAGTGACCAATTTACAGGTGAAAATGATTCCTTATGCTCCCAGAGCTACAATTTCACAATTTGAGCCTGATAAATCTTGACATTATGATCTTGGATCATGGCTGTGCCATCAGGGAATAAAAACATCAATTGATGAGATAACCTGTTCAGGTAGTCAGCTGACTTTATTTTATTGGCACATAAATTTGCTGAGCCCACAGTAGACCTGAACAACTGAAGCCTGGCCCATAACACATGCAAGTGAGCTTGGTTTCAATTCATTTTTTTTCAATTGTTTCAAAATCCAATCTTTATGTTCCCTATAGCAAACTGAAGCTTTTTTAAGTCATTTTAAACTGGCTTTGTTTCCTGGTATGTGCCTGTTATAATTTTGCTTCTCATTTTGGATTTGTTTTCGAGTTTTAATAAAATTCTGCATTTCCAAGTGGAAATGCTCTTAAATTCTCTTGCTCCACTGCATGACACTACATTGTCATCACCATGAATGCAAAGAAGAATCTAAATAGATGCAATAGCATGGCGGCTCTGGGAAAGAGGCTGGTAGCCAAACAACAATAGCAATAACATCACCACCTTTATTTCACACAAAACCGTGGTTGCAAACAAACCCTGGTTTGCTTATCACCTTACAGGAGAGACGTTTACACTGTGCTTCAGCTGAGTGCACTTCATTGGATAGATTGACCATGTTCCTCAGATCACTCATGGGAAAAGCCCTCAAGTGGACTAAGGTGGTCTGAGATCAGGGAGAGGAAATGTTTTCATATTATTGTTTTGTAAAAATGTTTCAACAAGTTTTGGAATGTAACAAGCCTGAATTTAAAGACACTTTCCACCAAGGTTTCAATCAGGAAGGAATCTCTAAACTGGCCTGTTGAGGAGATAAAATGTCTCTTGATTCCCTAATTGATCCAGATATTGATCTGGACCATCTGATCTGCAACCAGCAAGTGCTTAGAGGGAGTGTAAGTCCGATACTGGAAATCAACCAGAAATTTCATGCACCATGAAGCACAACATACCCACAGAAGCCCTAAAGCATTACCTTAAGGTTTGTGCAAGTGATAGAGGACCCATAGGAAACAAGAACATGTTTCATTCCTCCGTACTGTCAGTGCTAAGCACCCAATCATCCTCAGATTCCCCTGAATGTATCTTCACAACCCACAGATATAAGGAGTCAAAATATCACATAATAGCCCTCCTTTTGCCATAAGCACAATCTGCAGTTCCCCTATCTTGTCCTTCAAAAACTATGAAAATTCCCATTGCCCTATATATATTTAGTGGCCTATATATATTTCCATCATGTGGTTTAAGAGGGCTTTATCAAAACTAAGGCTAGTTGCTTATACCCTCACATACCTTATAACTGCACAGTTGAAATTGCTTCCAGGTTTTACCACCAGCAAATCACTTTTATCCCTCTCTTCACTTGGACAGCAAGCTATGGTGGTTCATGTCCAAAAGTCACTGCAAAATGGTTATATCCACCTCCTGCTATTTTTTGATGGAAAAGAAAGGAGCATAACTATGGGAGCATGACCATGATAATTGTTCATGTGTCAATTATCAATAAGATTACAGTAAAGTATGGATATTTTAGATATCCTCTCCTTCTGGTTCCTCCAGTTCGTCTAAAATATTTATGATCTTGACTTATGCAGAGAGGCCAATGATTGAAAGATGGAAGCACTACCTCTGGAAGTACTACCTCTGTTCAATAACTGTTCTCTTGCTTCCTTCAAGCAGCTCAAGATGAAATTCACCGCTTCTCATATCCTAAAACACCCTGACACATCTAAGTCATTCATTTTAGAATCAATGGTTCATAGTCAAACCTGGTGGCTTTCCTAAGTCAGGAATTGCTGGCTTTCAAACTTTCCCTAGAATAGTGTCATCACTGGCCCATCTGTTCATAATCTGTACTATGGGCTAGAAGAAACGATTTCTGTCATGTCATGCCCAGAGGTGGGTAGTAACGAGTTACATTTACTTTGTTACTGTACATTTACTTGAATAACCTTTTGAAAGAAATGTATGAGTAGTTTTACTACACCATACTTTTTACTTTTACTTGAGTAGATTTGTGAAGAAGAAACGCTACTCTTACTTTCGGCTACACTCGACTAACTTTTCTATACTTCACATTAGATATTCTTTGTTTTTGCCAGAGAAATGCAGCCGGTGGTTCTACCACGTGACTGTGTTTCTCCAATCAGACGTAGCAACAGTAATCACATGACTCCATTTGACCAATCAGTCACAATAACAATAATCACACATAAGCGCTACATATAGTGGGGGGAAGGGGGGGAATTCAGCCATGGTAGAAAGCGAATGAAATATGTCGCGGTTAGTTTAGCTGTTTTATTTAATGTTGCAATGGTAAAATATATAATTAGCAAATAAGCTAGAGGCTAAAAAAATATAAGTTTTTTACATTATTGTACACATGTTGTAATGTTATTTTCTATCTACTAAGCCATTTGGAGGGCAACTGAATATACAGTATATATTACACTGGAAATAGGTTACACTGTTTGTCTTTATTATTCCTTAATTATTTTGTAAAGATATAGATTTTATTAATTTATTTTATTAAATTCATTTATTTTATTATTTGAAATTTCATCATTTTGTCTGGCTGCTTACATAATTTCTAAAAAAGAATGAATAAATAAATGAATAAATTCACATTATGATTAAAACAGTTACTCAGTACTTGAGTAGTCTTTTCACCGAATACTTTTTTACTCTTACTTGAGTAATATTATTTTGAAGTACAGCTACTCTTACTTGAGTACAATTTTTGGCTACTCTACCCACCTCTGGTCATGCCTGCCAAAAACACCGACACATTTGCAATCATTGGGATACTAATCCTGAGCATCTGTTTTACACACCCTACCTATAGTATAAAATGTAAATGGAATGTAAATTTTATGTTTCCTTATTTTTTATTTATTTATTTTTTGCATTTAAATGTTGCCCTTAAATTGTTGTGTGCTAATCACCTAAAATCTTTTCTGTTCCTGGTTTTCTAATTTGTCTTATTGTTTCTGGATTATTTAACCAGTTTTAACAACATTCTACAACTTTTAAAAACCAAATACAAATGTGAATTACATGTAATTGTGCTGTATTATTTTTAACATAAGAAAATGAAATGTTTTGGAACATAGAAACTTAAAATTAATAGCTACTATAAGTATTTCCTCATAAAATGATAGTACACTCTTGGGTGGTGTTTGAAAAATATTTCAGGTCACGTTAAGCTGAGACCAGGACAAGAACAAGAGTAATTTCACTTGAGTTTATGACAAGAAAGGGACCATAGATTTGTGGTCTCAAGACCAGGATTGATCTCAAATACCACAACATTACAAAACACAATGTAACAAGCTAATAAATGACCATAATCAATAGTGCAAAACAAGTTATTTAATGGTTTTGCTTTTGTTACAGCAACAATAATCAGTAATTTCTTAACACTCTGTTTATTTTCTCACAAAAAGATATAAAAGAGATATAAAAATATATTTGAGAATGACACCAATAAAAATGCAATGCACAATTTCAATAAACAGTGGGGATAAAAACTGCTGTGTTAGAGAATCTTTTTGTTTATATGTTTCTGAATAACTGCTTTTTGACAATGTCCATTAACCGCACTTTGCAAATTTCAATTGAATGTAATAATTCTTTTAGTAACATTTTTTTTGTAGAAAACATCACAATTTCAACAATTACACACTTTTTTTTTTTTTTGTATTATGTCAAGAATACCAGATATTGAGAATTACAAGTGGCTTCTCCTATCACTCTAAGGCTCTGCCTCCTAATAAGATCCTGCTGCTGGTCTCTGGATGCTTACAAGGCTTTAATCTAGATTATTGCCTGGCTATGGCCAGTAGCTCAGTGTTTTAAGGCTCTGGGTTACTGATCAGAAGGTTGGCGGTTCAAGGTCCTCCAAATTGAACTATGGTGTCTGCTTTAGGGATATGTGAAGAAAAGAATTTCACTGTGCAGTAATGTATAAAACTCATCTAAAGACCCATAAGCTTGCCTACTAAACTATCAGATAATCCCAGTTCTTACCATAGAGGAATGGATTTCTTCATCTAAGCCTTAATTTCTCTTAGGGTTTCTTCTTTATGTTTTGCCTATGTCCGCCCTGGCTTCCTCTCTGAGGGTTAAAGCAGTAGGCTACTTTCTGAAAAGCTGCCTTGAGACAATCACAAAAAAAAGTGCTATGAAAATACTGGTCTATTGTTTGGACCTCTTTTCGGTTACAGATGTGCCACTTAGCAATGTAATTTTGAAGCTAGGAGCTTTGGATGACACAGCAAGCCACAGAGTAACACAAAATATAACCTCCCCCTCTCCCTCTCTGAGTTTCTCCCTCTCACAAGTCATCCCTTTATGACCGTCATTCATCCAAGGCCCCTGCCCTCTGCAAAGCTATTCGGGGAAAGGAAGGAATGAAGAATTTATGAGATACTAAGGAAAGAGTGAGAGAGACAGACAGAGAGAGAGAGAGAAACAGCATGGACATGAGCAGAGATAATGGACAAGAGGGAGAGCAGACGCTGGCGCTAACAGCTGACCTTTCGCCACAAAGCCACGCGGCATGAATTCTTCATTAGTGTGCTGCGGCTGCAAGCTCATCCCCTTCCCACTGCTATGCCTTCCAAAGAGACCAATTAGTATTGATCATCTCCTTGAATTAGTGTAGTTATGACCAAGTGCAGGGAATGCATAATGACACTGGCCTAGGCAGCTCTTCAAGCTGTGCTGAGAGTCTTTGAATAAGCATGGAGGTTGGGGGGGATTAGTTGGAGAAAATTCAAAAATTAGGTTCTCCTACGCTGAACAATGGCTTTTGGTGACACTGATTTACATAATAGGAGATGGTCCTATGTGTTCATCAGACAAAAGTCTATGGTTTTATTACCAATGGTTAGATAGCAAAGCAATTTTAGAATAAACTATGGGTATAAACATACAGTTCATTTGTAAGATGAAATAATTTCAAGGCCTGTTTTTCCTGCCAAAATTAAGTACTTTAGTACTTGGTTACACTCAATGCAGTGTTTTATCCAGCCTGGAGTTAGACGCATTGTTCCCTGAGAAAAGGTATTGGGTACACACACACACACACACACACACAGCAGAGGAGACTAAGTTAATGACCCATCACAGTGCAAATGATGTTAGTGTAGGTGTTTCATTCTGAATCACTTTAAGATTAATATGTGTCAACATGAATAGTAATAACGAGCCCCTAATGGTTATAATTACCATCAGAACATGCGAGGGGTCATGCTGGAATCCATTAGCTGTTTTCACAGCGTTCTTCAAAGCATGTGGGATCATGATCATGATGAAGACCTGTAGGATAACTCCGGCCAATTCTCAACCATGTAGAGAAATGAATAACTGTGGAATTGAGTCATTAGAAATGTGAGAGAAATAATGGCCATGTTTCCAGACAATGTTCAAGGACAATGGTATTGTATTCTCAATTATGATTTCACACCTATGTAGCAAAATATTAAATCCCTGTAATGACTTTGGATACAATGCTAGTCTTCAGCCTGTAGTACTTATACCTAGGAGACTGTGGATAATGTACTAATACATTTATCTTGATCTCGATACAACATTTCAAATTGCATGATGGCAGATTAGCAGATTAGGAACTTCATTCATTGAGCCTACTGGAGTGCCAGAGGAACCAGAGTACCCAGATGAAATCCACAAAGCTTGTCTAGAACATGTAAAAATCCATGTGAAAAGTCTGAAGGCAAGATTCAAACTCTCAATCCTGGAGGTACTGTACAAGGTTACCATGCTAACCACTTGGGTAAAGTTTTGAAACAAATAAACTTTGAAACAGGTTATTTAACATTAGGCTATGTCTTACTGGTAAAATATTAATGCAAGTCAGAACCTATAGCTTTTCTATAATATGGTGTTTTTAAACAAAAAAGAGTACATTTGACTCAAACTCTTGATGTCAAACCAAAAGCCTTTAATAACAGTTAACCAACAAATATGCAAGTTTTTGTGTCGTAACTCACAGACTGAAAAAATCAAGGTGATAATGGTTGACTAGAGGGCATAACTTCTCAACTTGGAAGACCTACTCAGGAGCTTTGATTTCAACATAAAGACATATTGTATTGTATATTCTTATTAGAGAAGTCTTGAACAAGAAGCAAAACACTGCATTTTTTCTCGTGAACATTCCGCGAGTGGAACGCCTGATTCTTGAAAATCGACTGATAACTTGTCATCAACTTTTGGAGGAGACACACAATTATTCACAAACACCACTTGCACATTACAGGAACTTGGTTGGGAATTATTGCCACATCCTCCATACAGTCCTGACCTCGCTCTAAGCCATGTCCATGCTTGCCAATCACTTTGTAACTTGAATGAGAGGTCAAACATGATTTTTTTCGAGTTCTGAATTCCCACTTATGAGGTGAGTTGAATGTGAGTTGAACATTAGTTTGGTCACATATATGTTAAACCCAATGAGAATCCATAATTACATATACCAAGCTGTCTTTCTTTAAAGAGTACTATGTAAATTCCCTGGAAAAATATGCTTTTGACTCACCAATCTCACCCTTAGGAACCACAGAAGTACTGTACATACTGCATAGGTGATGTTTAGAATCAAAATAATTTTTAGCACTCCTAAAGATAATAATAAACATCTATATTTTCTAAAATTATGTTTTATGCTTGTCCATTTCAGTTCAATCTGCTTAGAGACGCAACCAGTGGCATCTTTAGGTGCGATCATTCACTGCATGGTTTAGTCCCAAATATTTTAAGATTAGCCTTGAACATTTTGCCTTGAGGTTATATAGCAAAGCATCAGACCAACATAGAAATTTACAGAGCAGAACATTACCTCCCCTCAGTGTCTGAAGGGGGTGGAGGACTAAACACTGTACGCAAAGCTGGAAGATGCTCTTGCCCAGAGGTCTAGAAAAGCTCCGGTTATTTAAAAAAAACAGTTTAGCTTTCTGCGATATTTCAAGAAACAAATGAAGGTAAAGTGACTGGCTGGTCAAATTAGGGTTCGGTCGCTCCCTTAGTTCATTTTAGTTAAAATAGGCTTCACTGACACATGTTGGCTAATTTTGACAGTAAAGGAACAAAAACAGAAGTAAAGGTATATTTAACAATATAAACGAGAAAGGATAGATTCAGAGGTTAGCCATGTTCATACAGTACTGCAGTGGATAAACTGTGCCATCTTGGTATAAGCTGGGAAAGTGCAAGCTTTCTCTCTCTCTCTCTCTCTCTCTCGTGATTGTTTGTGTGTTTGCAAGCATGAATGCAATATCCCATTAACATTATCAAATACTGGTAGCCGAAAGAATGTTTCATCAACAGGCTAGGTCTTGTTAAGAAATCTATAGTAACATCTAAATAAATAAGATTTGGGCTTTATCATACATTTACAATATATCTATGCACAGGAATTGAATGATTAGAATAAACCCTGATTTGTTTTAGATGCCTTTTTTTCTGTAGATACTCATTTTGAACCAAGATCACCTCTCTGCATCTCAATTGATATAACTGCACACAGTCATGTGTAAAAGTCTGTACTCCCCTGATGTACAAACCCCTGATGTTTTTTGTGTAACAACATAAAAATTGTCTAATCATAGTGGGTCTTTCTTCACTGTGACATTATTTATATATCAAAAATGAAGCCAAAAAGAAAAAAAAACATAATGTGGTCAATACTTAGAACACCTAATTATTCAATAGTTTGTAGATTCACCTTCAGCAGCCATAACTTATATATAATAAAATAATGAATTGGATATCACAGTGGCACACACATCACATGTGTTTAGGCCCTCTCTGGCCAAGATCGGTGAAGTATGTTTAGTATGGGAAATATGTGAAGTAGTTTCCTGTATGACTTTATCAGTCTCTCACATCATTTTAGTCCATTCTTCTTTACAACATTGCTTCTGTTCATTGAGGCTTTTGGGGCGTTCGCTTATGCACAGCTCTCTTAATATCCCACCACACCATTTCAATTGGGTTGAGGTCTGGACTTTGACTAGGCAATTCCAAAACTTTTATTCATTTTATTTTCCAGCCATTATAATGTTGATTTATTTGTGTGCTTCAGTTCATTGTTTCGATCAAGTTTTAGCAGTTGGACAAATGGCCCCACATTTGCCTCTAAAATACTCCTGTGGTCCTGTGAAGGTCCTGTGACTGCAAAAACAAGCCCAAATCATCACCCCTCCATCACTTTATAATATAAAAGTTATATGTTCTTTGTCTGAGGTTATATTTGCCTCTATTCTCTATATGGTTTTTAACTTTTGGTTGACAGCACAAAAAGACAGCGCAGAATGGGGACAGCAGAAAATGAGAAAGAGAGCAAGAAGAACAAGGTGTGAAGCCCACATAGTTATAGGTCTACTGCCCAACAAATTCTATTTTTTATTTTCTTAAGACAATGTGGCACGAAACTCATTATTTACTATAATTATTTACTATTAGTATATATAATACTAATATTTGTGTTAATAAATATATTTTAAAAAATGTATTAAAGTTATATAATTGTATTAATAATAAAATTATAATTACTGTTAATAGCAAGGTATTAACAGAAAGACATTACAAATGTTATGTCCTCATTAGGGGCTGAGCCCATAATTGATTGTAGAATTGCCCCAGACATACTGTGTACATGGAAGATTCAGACAGATTGCAGCTTTCAACATTTTGTAACTTGTGGGCAGAAAAGTGTACAAAAGATACCATGTGCTCTGAAACAAAGTGCAAGACTGGAAAAAGCACAGTAATCAAAGCTGTACGAAAAAGTTATTTGGCAGGTCTAAGAGTGAGGAGTGCAGGTGAGTGGGTATGAGAGGAGACTGTAGGACAAATTGGAAAGAGGATGAGTGTTGAAGGTATTGAAGTTGTAGTCTTGAGGGCATTGAACATTTTCTTGCTTAGAGTGTTGTTTTATGGGGAGTCTATAAACAGTGTGAAATAGTAAGTGTAATAGTAAGTGTAATAGTAAGTGTAATAGTGTGGCAAGAAGAAATGTTAGAAGACATACCACTAAGTTCTGAATGTTTCAGATGGTGTAAGAGCAAGGAGAGCGTTTCAACAGTCAACAAAGTTGGAGATAAAAGCAAGGCACAGTAAGATTGGCTGAGGGTAGAGCTTTTGCAAACAACTTTTTGCAGAAAACATTTATACTAAAAACCTGACAGGGCCAAGTGGGGAAAAATATTATGTTCTGATCATAAAGGAAGCAAAAGTTGATATGATTGAAGCAGGAGTGTAAATTGTAATTCAATGACAATCACTGTTAGTATACCAAAGGGTCAAATCACAGGCAGGCAACATTAAACCCGAGAAATCAATAATCAACACTGTAAGTTCACGAATCATCAGCAACAGGAGAACATCACTCTGAACCCAGCGAAACAACTGACATTCAATTATTTCATAATGAGACTGATACAGTATATACTGCATTGAAAAGGTCCTCAAGGTCTAAAGAGGAAACACAATAAGGAAATACATTTTCCTTAATCAAAGTGAAACATACAACAGTTGACTACCATCAGAAATAGATCAGTCAGGACGGGAAAAAAAAGCCTAAGTTAAAAAAAATAATAAAAATAAAAATGCACTGAGAAATGTGTCGCATGCTGAGTAAATTATTTTACTATAGCACTTTCATTTCATATAGCATATTTTTTATAACTAAACAGAAACTTGCTTTATCCTAAATAATAGTCATTTGTGTGTCAGGGAAATTGACAGAATAATAGATTCACAGCATGATATTGTCACAGAGTGCCGCATGTAAGCGGATGTGTTTGCTGAATTTTTCCAAAACCAGATTCAAACAAGCAACCAAAACCAGCTGGCGCTGTAAAAAAAAAAAAAGAGCAAGGCAAAAATGATCATTTATACATTTAAACAATGTCTTGTATCTGGTTCAATAAAACAAAAACATTGTTTCTAAATGTAGTGCTTTTTTCCCCTGAACCCCTCCCCCTAATTCTCCCTAATTCAGTTTTGGCCAGTTTCCAGTCACAAGCCAGCTGTCTGCTATCTATCACCCAGAGAGAGTGAAGGAGATTATATGGGTCCTCTGAGACTTGTGAAGCCAGTTAAACACACCTATTAAACATGCTCGACTGCTGTTCATGGAGTGTTACAGGAAACAAAGGAAAATTCTATCCAACGTCTTCCACATACATTACAACATATATGCCCAAAACTTTCTTTGTCACGTACTGTATAATGCACAGTGAAGTTCTTTCCTCACATATAACAGCTTGGGGGCTGTGATCAGAGCACAGGGTCAGTCATGCTACTGTATGGTGTGCCTGGAGCAGACAGGGTTAAGGGCCTTGTTTAAGGTTCCACAATGGCAGACTGGCCGAGCTGGGACTTGAACCTCTAACTTTTTGATTAGTAACCAAGATGTCGCTCTAATTGGCAGGAGAAAGGGAGTATGCCATCCTTTCCACCCAGTTTACTCTCTTAGACTTCCATCCATGAACTGTAATAACCTTTTCAGTTTATCTTGCTTCTCAGTATTAAAATTAAATCAAATTATATATTATACACACCAACAAAAAGCCTTTACTTTATAAAAAACATTTAAACAAATATAATTTGTTTGAATGCTCCAATACAGTGTTATGCACTGTCTAGCTGAAATAAAGTCAAACCAACAAAAGTAAGTCCAGGTGACACAAATTCGAGGTAAGGAATTTTCACAAGAGTGATGTAAAATCATTATCAAATATAATTTAGTACATTGTAAGCACAACGTTGGTAATGTTCTACACAGCAACATGGTAAAAAGGTTTTAGGCACCTACCTACAAGTAACACTCATATTAGCTTGTAGAACATCCCATTCTAGATTTGTTCCAATTTTGCTGTTTCTAATAACCTGGTGGTTGTGCAGATTTGTTATCATTCAGCCACAAGAGTATTAATGAAGTCAGGTACTGATTTTGGGTGAAGGGGACCTAGGGTACAATCATTGTTCCAGTTCATCCCAAAGGTGGAAAGAAGGACAATTAAGTCCTTCTGCTGCACATTATGACTTCTTGGAGCTTGCTTTGTGGGCAAGGGCACTGTAATGCTGGAACAGGTTTGGGGGCCTTAGTTCCAGTGAAGGGAACCAGCATAAGGATACATTCCCAACTTTGTGGAAAAAAGCGTATAGGAGTGTGATGATCAGGGATTCACATACACTTTTGGCCTTGTATGAGGAAAGCACTACCTGATTTAGACTAGATCTTTAGCAGAGTGGACTGGTTAGCCATTTTTGGAGTCATAAGCATTGACAAGATTGTCCGTAAGCAGTTTCAGAAGACCATATCACAGCCAGAATACAGTACCCAGATGCTTCTAGTTGAAATAGAAGATCATGCCAAAGAAATGCTCATGCCAAAGGAAAAAGAAATCTCTTCTCGTTAAGTATTAATTAACTAAAGAAAGGATTATTATTGCTTGATGGGTCTGGCATGCTTCGATATACTTACCAGTTGGCCTCCAAACTGGGAGAGGAGGGCAAACACACGCATACATGACGTGTCTGAAGTTTTTTCTAGGTTATTCAAAGAATAGTTAGAGTATTTAAGTTTTTCACCTGCATGCCTTGTGTCATGTACATCTGTCACAAAGGTACAAAGGTAATTAGAGTGTTCCGAGAACTAAGAGAGCTAGCTGTATGTTGACAGACAGATGATAGCAAGCATAGTAGCATATTCCAGTTAGACAAAAGGGTTCCAGTCAGCCATATATAAGGAATGAGGAAGTTCAGTGAGGGGATTGTTTAATGGCCATACTATGTCAAGATATAAGAGATATCGACGTGGGAAAGTTCACACAATGTCAGAAAACCTTACATTTCTCTACTTAAACATGAGAAAGAAAACCTGAGAGGACCAAGTCATAGAAGGACACCCATCCTATTCTCAGTGTGTTATTATTCATCTGTAACTTTACAGTACACTATATTATCAAATAGCACTAAATATTGCGGGGGGGAAGTTCTTTAAAATATAGGAAAAGCATCTGAAAGCCCACTGATGTCAAGCCCTTGATCTTTGAGCTGCTTGTGCTTTGTGCTACTGCAGAGTGTCCTTGTTTTATCCACATATCTCAAAGCTTTCCTTTGTTGAACCAGTCACCTTGTACTGAGCCAAGTTCAAAGGGAATATGAGGATCTTATCTCCTTACACATATACAATGCTTCTGACTCTCTCTCTCTCTCTCTCTCTCTCTCTCTCTCTCTCTCACACACACACACACACACATATTCTGGTCTGTCCACTGCACTCACGACCCGATCATTCATTCCATCCTGACTGTCACATCTGCTCCAGTACAAAGAAATTGCTTCAATAATTCGATGAAGAAACATCAGCTTCACCTGAAAGCACAATATATATTTTTTTGCACATATATTTTGCAGCATTCCCATAGTAGTAATTTTTGTTTTGCCTAGGTGCACCATGGAGCATCAAGACCAAAGCAGTGCTGTGGCTTTCATGGTGAGAATAGAAGAACCGAGAACTAGGCAAAGAAAAAAAATCACCAAGAAAGGATGACTGGATGTTTGCTTTAATGAGAAAAAGGGTGAGGCTGCACTTCTCAACCCTGGCCTGACACAGTAAAGTAAACAAACTAAAGAAGAAAGAGACTCTGAACAGACACACACACATGCACACAAATGAGGACTTCAAGGGTAAGCATAAATAAAAGATAGACGTCTCCTGACCATAATGTGCCATGTACAAATCTTTTGTTTATTAAAAAAAAAACACATCTGATATGTCTACAGATAATTATGAACTCCAATCTGTAGATTATTTTCCAAAAATTTCATTGTAGAATTGGTAAACCAATATTGTCCACTGTTGGTTTGTTTTTGCCAGTTCTGTTATTTGTTACCAAATGTCTTGTTTTCCTTTTTCCAAGCCAAACAGATGTGCATGCAAATTTTTAGTGATTAATTAATTACAAAGAAAATGCTGTTCTGCAACTACCGAAAAAAAAAATGTTTTGTCTATTTAGTTTGTCTATCAGCTGTTTCTGTAGGAATTTCTGTAATATTTTGCTTATTGAGCAATCAGTGCTTTGATTAGTGTATAAAAATACAAAAAAATATGACCCTGTATGTCGCAGAAAATGGGAACATCAGCACTAGATAACAGAGAAATGGAAGCAGGTGGCCTGGTCCATTTTTTTTCTACATTATTTGGACGACCATGTATGTGTATGTTACTAGAGGAAGAGATGGCACCAGGATGTAACATGGGAAGAAGGCAAGCCAGCAGAGGCAGTGTGATGCTCTGGACAATGCTCTGCTTGGAGACCTTGAGTCCTTGAATCCTTCATGAGGATGGTACTTTGACACATAATGCCTACCTAAACACTGTTGCTGACCAAGTACATCTTCTGGCAAGATAGTGCTCGCTGACACACTGCAAACATTGTTCAGAAATGGTTTGGTTTGAGGATCATGAGATTAAGCTGTTGACTTTGCCTCCAAATTCTCCAGATCTCACTCTGAGAGAACAAACAAGTTACAAGAGTGCCAGATACTACAGAATACATTTACATTTACATTTACGCATTTGGCAGCCGCTCTTATCCAGAGCGACTTACATTTTTATCTCATTACACATCTGAGCAGTTGAGGGTTAAGGGCCTTGCTCAAGGGCCCAACAGTGCCAACTTTGGTGGTTGTGGGGTTTGAACCTGGGATCTTCCGAACCTTAGTCCAATGCCTTAACCACTGAGCTACCACTGGCCCTGAATACCTTCAGAGGTCTTAGGGAATCCATGGCTTGATGGGACAAAGCTGCTTTAGAGCCTCAAGATGGACCTACACAATATACTGTAAGGGAGATAGTTTAAATGCTATGGCTAACCTTTCTAGAGTGTGTGAATGTCTTTGTATGCTTTAGCATTAAGAATTTCTCTTGACTGGAACTGAGAGACCCAAATGTGTTTTATCATGACAATGCCCATTTGCACACAGCAAGACTCAGTCAAGACGTTTTGTTAAGTTTGAACAGGTAATTTTTAAAATGTACTGCACAGAGTCTTGGGATCAAACACATTCAACAAGTTTCTGGTGAACCAACACATGCACTCTTGACTTCTATTGCTCTTGTGGCTCCTAACAATAATTGGCTTTATTAAAAAAGCAAAAGGGGGACTAAATCTAGTTCAAGAAGCACATATGGATGTGATGTTCAAGTGACTTCTTGTTATATAATGTAGTTCTAAGATGAGGAAGTCATGAAGGAGCAGTGATCCTGACCCCTTCGCAGATGGGTTCCCTTTTGAGTCTGCTTCCTCTCAAGGGTTTTCCTTGTCAGCTAAAGGAGTTTTTCCTTGTCACTGTAACATCTGGCTTGCTCATCAGAGACAAACAAAAATTATAATTCATACTTTTTCCCTCTGTAAAAAAAAATTTCTGAAAAGTGCAATACAAATAAAATTTAATTCAATTAAAAATAAACCCAAAAGTAACACAAAAGTAACTTTAAATGTTCAAATTTCACAAAAAAAATTCTGACTTTGAATCATTTAAATTATTAATTAATTAAATACAAAATGGCAACAATATGAAATCCAAAATAAATGTTTCATCACTCACTCAATGTCCATATCACTTTATCCTGTATACAGGGATGTGAGAGACCTGGCAGGGTGCCAAACACACACACACGCACACACACACACACACACACACTATAGTCCCCACAATTCGGGAACACCAATTAGCCTAATCTGCACATCTTTGAAAACCCACAGAGCCTGGGGAGACCCAAGGCGGGAATCAAACCCTCAACCCAAGGCATAGTTCCACCTAAATATTTCACAAATTCTTTAATATTTGTTGATATAAAGTCCTTATTGATGCCATAAGCTATGAATTAATAATATCTTGTTAATTGTATCCAAACATTTGAAAGGTCTAAGAGTGGTTTAACTGGCTGGGGGAAATACTCCTTATCTTTTGGCTCTTAGTTTGTTATGTTCCTCTCTCTCTCCATCTGTAATTGACAGACAGTTTTAGTACTAGGGAACAGATGGCTGCTTGATGTGCACAATATAATGTTAATAATGTGGCAGGTCTCAGAGGGATGCAAAAAATGTATCAGCATTATCCATCATGTCTAAGAATTAGCTTTAAGACACTAAAATCCTAAAGAAAAAAGTATTGCTTGTATACAAATCAAATTCAGTTGTTTGGGGACAGTTATAATACTGAGTGTCTGATTTTCTAATAGAATAAGACATCCTTTCACAGTGACAAAATCTTACACGGCACAAGTCTTCGAAAATCAGGTTTTGGATACAAAATCACATTTTTGAAAGCAATTAGCTGATTTAGGAGTAAAATTCTGCTCTGTAATACAAACAATTTAATATAACACTCTCTTCTTTGCAGACTCTGGTGGACATCAATATGAAATGACCCGTTCTAGAACCATCATCATGTCTTCAAATATCACGAATATCTCTCTCTCGCGCGCGCGCACTTTATCGCAATCGATCATGAGGTGAGGAAGAACTGTCACAGATTTTGTTATACTAAAGAAAGAACAACACATGCAATGCAAACACATGACTTATTATCATACATAATGTAAAGAGATGCATTACTGTTTCGATCAGCTACAATATTATCCAAAGGTAAATGAATATAATTTTCTGAATATGCTTTATTCTTTTTCTTTTTGAAGTAAGGAATGGAACACAGGAGGCTGTGCAGGCATTACAGAAAAATAACCTGTCAAGTGGAGGCCATTTTCCACCACATTTTTTTTCTCCATATTTTTTTTTTCTCTTCAATTTTCCTATAACAGGATTGGTTTAGCCCTCTTATATGACAGCAGTTTGTCAATGGTTAAGTTTCTTATGTATTACAGATGGCTTTACATGGCTTTTTGGCTCCAGATGGTTTGGTTTGAGTATTTTGAAAAACAGATGATATCCTGGGATTTTCATACACAAGAGTCTCTAAGGTAAAATAAAATGTAGTTATGCTGGGAAAACTATTTGGTAAAGAAAGAAATGCCTTGGGAAATTCTCTGACTGGTTCAAGCTGACAGGAATTCTATACTACCTAAGCACTACTACTTTACAACTATGATGATCAGAAACACCTCCCAAAAAGAATTGAACCTGGATGTGGATGAACAGTAGAAAATTACAATAGCTTCTAACCATCTCAGCCAAGACCAGGAATTTGGGCCCAACCTAGTATTAGTAGGTGGACAGTAATTGTATAAAAGCAACATTTGTGACAGTACTTCATGAGGTTTATAAAGTAAACAGTGTAATCTAGAGTAAAGTATAGTCATAGTGTAATATAAATCAATGGCCAGTGATTATTCAAAAGTATTAGTATTCCATGATAAGTATATATCTAAAGATTAATGAATTTATTTGTTCTGTATACCCCCAGCTCAATTGTATAAACTACTACTTCTCTTAAAAATGATTAAAATATGACTGTTGGGTCTCTACACACTCTTTCAGATTGAAACCGTTACTTTGATTCATTCATTTTGTATCCCACCACATCAAAAGATTCCACCATGATCTGATAATCAGATCAAGATTTCTCTCATCGTACTTCGTATGCGTCTTCTGTAACTACTTCAACTCAGACAATGCATTCCTTAGAGCTGTGTTTACATTTCTTACAATATTTGAAGCCCTTACAATATTAGAATTTAAATGCCCTCTCTGTTACTTCTAGAAACCACCTGTTCCCCCAAGGGATGATGTTAATGAACAGGCAGACTCATTTTCACCCAGTGTATTCTCAATGACCTAAACACTCGGAGCGCTGAGGAAAGAGTAGAAAGAAAATAAAGCCGGATTATAAAACCAATATCAGACACTGCCCTATAAATGGATGGATAGATGGATGATGAAACAATGGATGGATGGATAGATAGATTGATTGAAGAGATGGATAGATTGATTGTGGACTGATGGAGGGTTGCAATGATAGATGAATTCAAAATTCAAGGAATCATTGGTGAATGGAGATATGGATAAATTGATGACTTGATACATGTAGAGATGGATAATGGATGGATGGATTGATGATGGCTGGATGCATGAATAGACGGATAGATTGATTGTGGACTGAAGGAAGAATGCCTGAATAGATATATTTAAAATAAAAGGATAAAAGGATGGATGGACAGAGGGATGGATGGATATATAAATGACTTGATCGATGGTGGTTTGATGCAAGTACGAATGGACTGATGATGAATGTATTAATACATGGCTTAACATGGATTTGTATGGATACATGAAAGAATAAATATATGAATGGCTTGGTTGGTTGTTTGATTCATGGATATGGTGAATGTAAGGATGGATTATGTCTTAATGTGTAGCTGTATGGATGGATGATGTCTTAATGGATTCATAATGGATGTGTATAATAGAGCATGTGTGGATGGTCAAGTAATTGATAATAGAATGATGCATGGATAGATGGACAGATGCATGGATGTCTCTATGAATTGATGGTTGAATGATATCTTAATATGTGGATGGATAAAATTATGTGTGTATGTATCCATGCTCATTTAGCTGATTTTAAATAGATGCATGTGCAGTACAGTATGTATGCATGGATGGATGAATGGACTGATAATGATTTCGATGTCTAGATGGATGAATTGATAAATAATGCATGGGTGAATGATTGATCAATTGATTATGAATTAATGCTTCGATAGATGGATGGATGTATTGGTGGACGGATGAAAATATGGATAAATAAATGAAAGGGTCTTGTAGTCCTTCATATCTGCAATCCTGAGAGTCATTTACATAAAATTGTGTCCTTATTTGTCTGTTTTGTTGGCTCATATGATCCTGCAGTGCTATTGTGCAGAGCTATGCTTGGCTTTAAAATTGCATCAAAAGGCTGAAAATCAATGGCCGATGGAGCTTTGAGATAACCAGGAGAATGGCTAGCCCTTTGAAGACGTGCTGATTGTCTCTGAAGCTTTGCTTTGCAGATAGCAGGCTATGATTAACTATGAGTGGGGTTGGTTTTGCTGTTCGTTATGATTCAGATGGTGTATTTGGGAGAAATAATGTATGTGTGGAAAGGTCTAGTTTGAAAACACTAACTGCTAGATGTTGACATGGCTATTATCAAACAGGCAAGAAAAGATACAGTAACTGACTATGAAAATCATCCTTGGAAAACACATAAGATAGTTGGAAAAGACATAAATCTTTTCCAACAGCACTAAGATCACATGTATATTCATTTTAATATACAGTAGTGATTATTTGAAAATATTATAATTTTTACGAAGTACCTCTCATTCCTCTCCTGTGAGAGAGCTCGGCCAATCAGCTCTCTCTAGACCTCCGGCTGCAAGAGGTTGTCTTGTCAAAGTAATTCTAGTCATATACAGTATGCTATGTTTTTTTTTTTTTTTCAAGTCAAGTAGGCACAGTTCAGTACACAGTGAAACGAAACAACGTTCCTCCAGGACCAAGGTCTTCTCAGCTGTCCTCACTATCCGCTGTATGGTCTTGCGGTCCGATATGGCACAATTCCCAAACCAGACAGTGATGCAGCTGCTCAAGATGCTCTCAATATTCACATATACACAGTGAAAAAACACTTAACTAAAAAAAAAATGCACTAATTACATAAAGTGTAAGTGCAAGCATGTGCAAACAATGCAAGACAGAATACAAGACTGTGTGTGAAACAAGACAATGTGCAGTTAAAAACAGTGCAGCATCAACCAGTACAAAATTCTGATGAGAACAAAAAGGCAACCGAGATATACTGTATGCAGTGCTTACATGCTGCTTGGCAGCCCTAATGTAGAGCAACAAAGTACTCTTTTAGTGTTTTACAGCTAGTTCAAGAATGTGCAAAATAGACAAATAGACTAAATGGTAAAAGTCTTCTTGTAAATCCCACCACAGTCATGTCATTGACAAATTGATCATATGGTTTGACCTGTGCATTGCTGCACAGTCATAAGTCAGCAGTGGTCTGAGCACACATCCTTGGAGGGCATTTCAGTTCTCAGTGTGTTGGTTTTGGAAATGCCATTCCCAATCCAAGGTCTGAGGTCTCCCAGTGGGAAAGTCAAGGATCCAGTTGCATAGAGAGGTGTTGACGCCCGGGAGGCTTAGCTTTTCAGTCAGGTGCTCACATGATCAAGAATGGTTGTATTAAATTCTAACATAAAATTTATGAACAGCATTCGAACAAACATGTCTTTATTGTAAAGGTGTGAGTGCCAAATGGTGGGTGGTGGCAATGACCGGTTGCAACAATATGCAAGCTGCAGTCCAAAGAAAATGCCTCTAGGATGCTATGGCACAGTAATCTTTGAAGCAGGTTTCGAAGCACATCAGAACAATTGCAGTCCTCTGTAAAATGTTGAAGATGCCTGTAAGAACACGAGACCATGAGAAGAGCTAGCTGGTCTGCACATCTTCTGTGTACTCTGCCAGGAATGGTGTTTGGCCCAGCAGCCTTCTGTGGGTTTACTCTGAGTTTTTCACACCTCAGTTGTGGTAAGATGGAGTACCTGGTCATTGGGAGGAGGGTTGGTCTTCCACACTACCACGTCGTTCTGCACCTCGAACTGAGCATAGAATCTGCTCAGGACTTTGACAGGAAGCAGAAGTCAAAGTCTCAACAACAACTCCTTAATGAGCACTTACTGTCACGCACACTCGGTCCGCGACCGGCACTAGGACCCGGAAGTAATGCAGTCGCGAACCAGGAAGTATAAAAGGAGTAAACAAAACACAGCCCATCGCTCAGTCATTGAGTTCGCCCATGTCGTCT